>JAPYZA010000814.1:0-24989 GCA_030522685.1 Eupelmus azureus | reverse complement strand
AAAAAAATGTCAAATTATCCCAATATTAACTTTTATCTTTGCTGTATCGCTTAGAAGCACTGATGTAAACATTAAAATTGTCACCTCTTGAAAGTACGAAATAAAACTAAGTAATAAGTATAACAAGTCGTTATTCCGTATCATCACAGATTTATATCATAAAATTTATATTCAACCTTGCCGATATTTTCCGTTATTGCGAATCCTTGAATATTGTCGATAACCTTAGCAAAAGTTTATTATTCGGCGTAAAGATTTTAAAAAATGAATCGCAATACTGTTACATGATGTTAATAAAGAAGTTGGTAATTTGCAAAAGTTGTTTGTTTGAAGTTGCATATCTTAATTAGGTGATTTTAAAAACGCTTGCTTGTTTACGTAAAAAATAAATTAAATTAGTTTAACAGAAAGTAATGAAAATTCGTTTTGAAAATGATAATAAAATAAAAAATAAATTGAAACTGTCCAAACAAAATATTATTGGATCTAATGACAGTCTTAAAGGACATTGTTTACTACATTTTGATTATCGCAATCGTAAAATAACAGGCCTGTAAATTGCCAATTTTTTGCCTGCACAGTAAAAAGCAGATCTGTAAACTGTTGACCTTTTCCGCCAGCTAACGGTTTGCCTGACAAATACACATATTTACCTGTAAATTAAATAACTGACGTTGTGACTTAAATAAACGTCATTTTATTTTTTTCTTTGTTATAAGCCGATTTTTTTTTTTTTTTAATAGCATGTGCTTATTTAAACCTTTCAGACCATCAGACCAAAATTTTCAGTTATTTTTAAAATTAATTACATTTATATTGTCAAATGTATTTTTACTTATGAATGGAAATATATTTTTGAAGATACAATTAAAAAGATATGTTAAAACAATGAAATATAATATTTTTATTTTATGTTTCAGCTGTAAGAAACTCAAAAAATCATAAGTTACTATCATATCATGCTTAAAAGAAAATATAGGTCTGGAAAGCTTAAATGGAGTAATAAACTTTAAATTAATCAAAATGAAATAATTATGTAAATATCATTCAAAGAAAATTTTGACTGTAGAGATAAGTTTACTTATTAAATAAACCTTAAGTATTTGTTAATTTCAATAAATAACAAGGATTTTTTGAGTTGATTTAATAGACAAGTAACAAGTAAGAGGCAGTTCATCTTAAATCAGATAAAATATTTGTACCATGAAGTAACATTATTTAAAACTATTGTTTTGATTAAATATAAATTACATAAAATTAAAATTATGATTATTTAATTTAATTATGTATTTAATTACCTGGTGATCAAAATAAAATTTAGCTGCAGCTACAAAACCTGTAGCTAATACAAAAATAATCCATACGCTGCAACGAAGTCTGTAACCTGCCATCTCTGCATCATTAATTTCCGAAAAATTTACTGGTACAAGACCTGTACATCCAGCACTTGACTGAGGAAGTGCTTGTTGATTGTTACCATTATTTGTGTTACTATTAAAAATAAGAATAATATTGCATTTGTACTACCATGAATAAGAAAGTATCTTATATTTAATATTTACTACAAAAATTTTACTCTAATTTAAAATCTTTAAGTTTAATCAACAATACCTAAAGCATTTAATTTTAATTTCTCTACTATTGTTTATCTATTATATGTGTAATCTATCACTTACTTGCTATTATCTTGTCCAAGATGCAGTCCAGTATTATTTCTATTATTATTGCTGTTGTAAGCTAAATGACTAGATGATCTAGCAGCCCTACTAGAACTCTGACTACTAGGTCCAGCTGAATTTCCACTGCTGTTAACAGTCTGGAATCTATGCACCGGAGTAACCATTTGTAGCCTTGCTACATCCAGATTGCCACATCTACGATGTTGACCTGCTGCCACAAAAAACACTTCATTAATTTCACGCATTGATAAATAAAAACACATGTTTGATCAACAGCCTTACCCAAGTGTGCTTTTGGAAAGGACATAGCAGGGTAACGTCGTCCACTGAACCCATAGTACCGTCCTGCAGGTTTGTCAATCCAGAAATGCATTGTCTCACAATACTCAAAGTACAATCTTTCAGAGATACAATCCTGTTATTAGTCAGTAATCCTCGTTCCCTCTCTTCATTCTCGCGAAGCAACTGTGAAAACATTCGCGCTCGGCATCGTTCTCGAACAAGAGCTAAATTCCAGAGCAATCTGCGCGCGGGTAAACAGAAAAACAAACATTAACTCATCGCCAAACTCGAGCTCCAGCGCGCTGTACCAGCGCTGCGCTGCTCTTATACAAAGATATACCTCAGGTGTCGACGGATAAGCATCCGCGTTCGAAATCACAGCAGCCCCCGTCGATGCTCTCCATTTCGCGCTCTTCCTGGTGCGCTCGGGTATATTAGAAAGCTCCCAGCGTGCCGCCGAGCGCTCGTAAAACACAGCGTGGCCGTGGGGAAGGTCGATACATAAGCGCACGGAGCCGTGCACACACTCGCTCCCTATAGTTTCTCTCCCCGAATACCCCGGCTCTTCCCTATAAATATTCCACCGTCGAACCTTCTTTATTAAAGCAAAGCACTAGCGTAGAATCTCTCTACGTACTCCAGCTCTAAAGAGAGGATTTATAAATCTGAAAACGAGAGCGCGATGTTGCGTCGAGGCGCGATAAGAGATGCGTTTGGTATAGCCTGCAGTCTCGCAGCTTCACTATTCTGGCTCTTCTCCGGGCTTGCAGCCGCGACGCGAGCGCGCGCGCGCGCGCGCTGCATCCCACATGCACGTATATATATCTGCCATTGTAAACACACGCTCACATATATACCCGCGCAGAGCAGCGGACGAACTCGGTACACAGGGACCGAGACGAGTCAGGTGACTGACGCGAGTCGCGCTCTCGTCGCTTATCGGCACATTGTCGACTGCTCTGTGCAGCTGCAGCACGCGGACGACGCGAGGATGTTTCTGCTGCTGCGGAATTGAACCCACAGTGCGTATACACATATCTGCGCGCTTTTTTTTTTTTTTATAAGTGTACAGACACGCTGCGCTGTCGTATCGCGGCTTGCTGGTTACGTAAGCCGCCCCGCCGCCAGTCTGCGATTATTATTAAGCTCTGACACTCTCGTTCTTTCAGAGTTACGCAAAGCGGAGAAGGACCGACATAACCTTCGCCCCGACGTCCGGCTCTCGGCGGGTTGCAGCATGATACTTCGCTAATCGTTTGACACCTGCGGCGGAGTTTTCACATTAAGACAGCGGTAGCCGGGATCGATTCTTAGGTTCTCCTGCTATGTGGATCTGCGTAACTAAGAAGGCGGCACGCGTGGGCGCACAAGTAGTTAGGCAGGTGTCGAACTTCGCCGATGACCTTGGCGAGAGCCTCATCGAGGCGAAGAAGGTTTTCCTCAACGATCAGGACAACAAGAAGAATGTCAAGTCGCTGAAGATCGCGATACTGGGTCTGCCCAATGCTGGCAAGAGCACGCTTATTAATCACTTGATTGGGAGGCCGGTGAGTTTTTGAGTTTCATAATTTAATGTAATGTTTTGCGTGTGGCTTTGTTGACGTGGAGTGGTAATGTTTGTGTACAGATATGCGCTACCTCCTCCAAGATACACACTACTCGCAATAAGGCTGCAGCGGTATTCAGTACGGATGACACGCAGTTAGTTTTCTTAGATACACCTGGACTAGTGGGTAGAGGCGATATAAAAAGGTACAATTTAGAGGAGAGTTTTCAGAAAGATGCTAAACATTGTATGGAACAAGCTGATGTTGTCGGCCTGGTGCAAGACATGACTAGAGTTAGATCTAGGGAATCGATTAGTGATAAAGTTATCAGTTTGCTTCAACTTACAAAACCAGAAACAACAAATATTCTTATTTTGAATAAAGTTGATACGCTGAAAAATAAAACACTGCTTTTAGAAGTTGTACGCAAACTGACAAACAAAGATCTCTATCCAACTTTTTCTGATGTGTTTATGGTTTCTGCTTTGACAGGAGATGGAATCGACGATTTAAGAGTAAGTATAAGTTTTAAATTAAGATAAAATTGACTAAAAACTGAATTAGTAGTATCATTAATTAAATGTGTATTAAAAATTGTTATAATCAATTACAGAATTACTTTTTGGATTCTGCAAGAAACAAGCAATGGGTATATGATAAAAACACTGTTACAGACAAATCGCCTGACACCATTATTGAAGAAATTGTTAAAGCAAAATTTTTAGATAATTTACCTCAAGAGTTACCATATCTTGTTAAAGTTGATGTTGAACATATTGAACACTGTGAAGATGGAAGTATAAATGTTATTACAAATGTACATTGCCCTTCTGTACGAATTTCAAGAATGGTTATAGGCAAATCTGGAGAACGAATTAAACTATTGGCTAGAGAAGCTGAGCAGGTACTGTGCAAATTGTTTCAAACAGCAGTAAGGCTGAAAATAGCAGTGCCTATAAAAGAAGAACCTGTTTTAAAACAATCAAGAAAAAACAAAAATTTTTTTAGCAATAGTGTGTCTTTAAGTTAATGACATTCTTTTGTAAATTGTTTATGATTGGAATAAAATTAATTTAAATTGTTCTTGTAAAGTTTAAAAAATATTATAAATTTAAAATTTATGATACCTACACAGTTCTTAATTGTTATCTCTACTTTTATTTTTGCTATCCATTTTTAAATTTCCTCTTGCCGTATTACACAAGCACGTGCGCTTTTTATCGCTGCGTCGGCTTAAGCCACTCACTAAGTGACTGATCAACAACGAACAATTTTATTAAAACTACTTAAAACTAATCTGGTAATGTGATAATTTTTTGCAAACAGAGAATTAGCGTGGAAAATTACTTAAAATTTGTTTTAAAAGTTAAAATTTATTTATATTTTTTAATTATTATCGTAAGATTAATTGTTATAATTTTTATAAAAAGTTTCTTTTAAATGCATTAAATGTATAAGATTTTTGTAATAATTTTATAAATTGATAAATTTACCATAAAAAAACAAGTTATTTTCATAATTATATTATTAAAATTTCTCAATACAGTGATAAAAATTAACAAATAATAATTTTATTTAAATGAATCAGTAATAATATATTATAAATACTAATTTTATTTAAATGAATCAGTAATAATATATTATAAAAAAAATTAATTTCATAATTTCTTAGTTATACATTGCTTTTATTTATGTTAGATTACCGTTAATAAATGCATTATTTTTAACGATGTTTATTACTATTTTATTCTTACAGTATTTATCGTTATTAATAAATATTAAAGTTGATATTATATACAAAATGACTTTAATTTTATTTAATTATAGTATATTTTCACAATATTTTGAAACTAAATAATAATTCAATTTTTAATTTAATTTGCAATTTTTTAAATTTATTTTTTCTTAAGTAAAAATCTCAAATTTTTTTATCATTTTTCATCTTGTAATCTAATCTTTAAAATAATTTTAATCAATACTTAATACATGTATATTGTTTTCAAAACTTTATTATATAAATACTTATTATAAATAATTTTATCGAATTTAATTTTGCTGTTCCGATTCGATAGTAAAAACAATTCTTAAACAAAAACTTAAACATTATGTACACATCAATAACTTAAGTAAATTATAAATTAATTCACTTCTACATATAATTATTGTTAATACATGGATACCGGAAATCGGTATCCGCCAGATTTTTCTCAATCCACGCATTGGCATCTGCTTCGAGTTTTTCATCAAAGTAATCTTTCCAACCGCCATTTACTCCTTTTCTGATGAATTCTGATCCTGGTTTTATAATACCGCAATCTTTTAGCTCCTGCGAATTAACCATGGGATTGTTGCGAAAATTTTTTATGTTGAGATGGTCCACCAATTTTCCGATTTGATCGCTGGTATAAGTTTTGCCGAGGAAACTTGCAACTCTTTCAATAACATTTAGCAAGTCCTGTTGAATATAACGTTAATTAATAATATTAGTTGATATATAGGTGTATTATGGTAAGCTAATTGGTTCAATTTCCAGTTATTTATTTTTTTAAACTATTAGAATATGTTTTTAAATGGGATTTAATTTATCTGAATTTAGTTTCATTGAAATAAGAAAAATCTATTCATTCTTTTTTTAAATTCATATGAAAATTGAAAACTTGTTTTTTTTTAATTAAAGTAAATGTACACGTAAAGTTTTGTTATCATTATTTATAGTGAAAATAATTCTATTTCAAAATGACCAAAAATTTTAAAGATATAAATTTTTGCTGTTTATATAAATTTAATCATGCATGTAATTATTACAAAACATGATCGTTTTATATACGTCATTTCTAATTAAAAAGAGTTTATTTCCATTTACAATTCCATTTACATTTTCATTCATTTTCAAGAAATGAATAAAACTCTTGCTATAAGTTACATTTAATTTGAAATGTAAAACAAATTTAGAAAAATTAAACTAATAAAAGTATATAATATTAAATTTCATTCACATAAAAAATAATTTTATTTATTATTTTACGATTGTTGTTATAGACCTTTATATTTATAGTTATTTATAGACCTTTTATTGGCAACGTTTATGTCTTGCTAAATAATTATCAAAATTTCGTCAATGAAAGTGTATGTAAATTATTTCATAAAGGATCAATAATTTTATTACAAATATAAGCTTTTTTATAAATCTAAGCAGAAAACATAGTTCGTGGAAAAACATTATAATAATAAAAATATAGGTGTTAATGTACCTGTTGCAATTCTTCATAAAACAAAAATAATAAATTTTTATTATTTCGATTGGCCCAAGCTTCCTTTAAATGATCCCAATAAGGACTCCATGGCGCTGTGAATAAAACAAATCATGAAAGTGCAAATAATATAACTTTTAAATTAAGATTTTAAATCATTAATTTTCAATAAAGTTTTCATATTAAGAGTATTATATGCAATGAATGTTATATTAATAGATTTTTTATGCCAAATTATCTTTTTTTCTATTCTACTTTTATGTATGGCATTTAGCACGAAAAAACATCATTTACTTTAAAAGTATCTAAAATCACTTTAAATTATTCTTGTGTACTTTCGCAATAGTCTTTTTTTATAACAAATGCGTTTTAATTAAATATTCTTTTTTTAAACCTTATAATGTATCAATCATTATTCTTATACTATTAAAAAAAAAACGAAAAAAGGTCTGAAAATCTTAAAATTAATTATATTTCTCCATAAGTTAGTATATTATTTTATAAGTTAGTATACTTACTTAAATCGTTACGGAAGTAATACCAAAATTTAGCGAAGTCACCTTCATACCCTTGAGTTCTAAACGCCTGGTTTAATTTATACCAAGACACCGCAACATCTTTTGGATTTCTAGCCACATAAACAATCTGCAATTATATAAAATGCTTAACACACAGGAAAAAAAAAGAAACTTTACATTTACAACAATTTTAAAAATACCTTGCAACCAATATTTAGTATATTCGGAAGTAAACTGAAAGGAAAATGCGATTTAATAAACCTGGGAGATGGCAAATTTGCCAACTCTTCGTAACCTGGTTTCGCGACTTCTCTGCAAAGTTTTTGTTTCTCCGGATCGCCCTTATTCATATTCACGAATTCTTCTGTCAATTCTGGATGATTGAACATACTGAATCTAAAAATTTTAATTTACAGTTACTTTTTTTCCTTATTTTCAAAATCGAGTTCACGCGTGTTAGCTTACTCTAAAAATGGAAATCTATCGGCTAGTGGACGAGATTTTGCCGTATCGAAGTCCATATCGTTAGCTATGAGCCACACGAGCTCCTGCGTCCAGGTTGTGCCTGATATTAAAAGCAATAAATAATTGATTGTTTTTCTTTTTTCAATTTATTATAGGGTAAAAAGAAATTTTTTTTTAACATTTACATGTTAAAATATTTAATTTTTAATTTTTTTTAAGCTATATTTTTATCTATAAACTAAACAAAATCCATTAAAATAATCGAAAAGTTTATTTACTATTTGTAATTCTGTTTTTATTATTTTTATTTAGTGACTAGATTACAAAAATTCCAGCCGTACAATAATTGTTGTCATTTCAAAGCTACAGCATTCTAAAATAAATAGCATATACAACGAGCATATAAAAATTAAAATACCTGATCTTGGAAAGGACAAGACCCAAGTATCCGATGGTCTAGCTTGAAACTTGAAAAATCCTTCGCCTTGCTCTGTATACCTGTGCGGGAAAAGCCAGTTTTTCTCGCCAACCTGCACCCAACCGGTTCTCTCTCCTTTAAAATCCTTAAGCATTTCCACGGTTTTTACAGCGTCTAAAAGACGATACTCTGGCAGTTGTAAATTCATTTTCCTTTTTATTTCGTCTGATCTAGAAGTTCACAATTACTTAGTTCACCGACAATCGTCACTTCTACAATCTATGAAAATCGTATGATTTATGTTTGCGAAAAAACTTTGGGTTCGCTGACCTGTTTCACTTCAAATAATTTATATTTGCAATTACAATAGAACAGTAACCACAAGCAAAGGACTAAAAAATAAGACTGTGCGTTTGAAAAAAAACGAGGTTCGTCTCCGAGGCGCGCCGCTTAAAAACTAATGTCAATCCGAGACTGTGTCAAGCAGGAGAAGTTGAATTTTACTGGCCGTAGGAATTCAGGCCAACCGCGACTTTCTCTCACCACTACTCCTTTTTTCTGTTTTCACAGCCATTTCTTTACACGGAAGATTTGCACTGTAGTTTCACTTGCGTAATTTTAAGCGCGTTTGATTTTTTTTATTAGGATTTAGCGTGGCTTAGAATATTTTGTATATTTGCCGAAAATACTTTGATAATATATTTAAAACTTCGCTGTTGTATTTTACCGTGAACGAATTAATATTTTTGCAATACAATATATAGGTACTTTTTAAGACTTATGGATTTTAGAGCTAATAATGTCAAGCTGGTAACGCACTTCGCTGCACCAGTTCTAATTTGTTGAATGACTTGCTCTGACTGCAGCTAAGGTGTATTCATAATTACAAAATATAAATATCATTCATTTTATAATCTATTCATACTATAAATAATTAATACATATTTCCACTTAATGAAACATTCCATCAAAGTTGCTATACTGCGGTGCGACATTTACAATTTGAACTCATTCTTAACAAGTATAAATATCTATATAAAATAAATTTATTTAATTTTTACATTGAATACATCGTGAGTCTAATAATAGCAAATTCCCTTCACATTAATTAAGTTTGCGAATTGAGTTTTCTCATCTCATTGAAAGTTTCTCTTAAGGAGATTTGCAGGTTTTACATAGCTATATATGCAGCTATCATATTTTAATTAGCTATATATATCTATATGCAGCTAATGCCAATTTTTACTTTTGTAAAAATACCTTGCACTTCTAGTTCGAAGACAGCAATGAGATTAGATTATTTTTAACAATTAATACTATAAGCAAGAAGTGTATTTCTGTAATTTTTGGTAACTACAAGGCTTTACTTAAAAATATAACAAAATATTTCAAATTTAAAGGCACTAGAGGATTTGATAAAGTACATTTAAAAAAATTTAAATATTTTAATATTTTGTAACCACGGTTTGTCAAAAGCTAATAATTAACAGACTTTAACTCTCATTCAAAAACTAAAATTTTATGCGTATAAAATGTCATCAAATGATTTGGATATTAATATTTTCAATTTTTATATATTATATTCTCAGTGATATTGTTAAGACATGGGCTCCAATACATAAACAGCACCTAAGTAACAGTGTTTTAGTATCCTACATGGTATGATTATCAATATAAAATCAAGTAGTATAAGACAAAAAATATACAAAGTAGTTTCTTATATTTATTAAAAAATAAAATAATTTCATAATATGCAACAGAATTTTATGCAATAATTTTAATTAACATGTAAAAATGGTTCATAAAAATGTCAGTCGCACCTCATTTATGCAAAATAGAAATTACTAATTATATTGCGCAAAGGCTTATGTTTTTCAGTAGATAACTGCAGTGACAGTGCAGCCAATTTGTACGTAGAAATGTTCGTCTGACATACTCACGGTGGTATCTACTTATTTTTTCTGCTTGAACATGGGACTTTATAATTGGTGCGCTGAAATTCAATGAACATTTTTTGTAAGAAAAAATACTTATTTTTTAGAAATAGATCATGATAAGTCGTAGAAGATAAGAAAATGATCTAATATTTATGACAAATTATATATGTATGTTGATGGTGTGAATGAAGTTCAATAAATAGGAAATATTTGGTAAATATTTATCAAAATTTTTATTGATGTCTTATGTACATAAAAAGGCACGGACTACATTGAACATTTATTCTTATTCGGTTTAAATATTAATAACAATTTAAAAAATTAATATTTTTATTTTTAGATAGAAAGTTTATACTCGTATATCTAACTGTAGCAAAGCCTAAATAAACCATATTTTAATTTTTTTCTTTATTTAATAAATGCTACTCTAAAAAAATATTTTAATTCCAACGTAGTATAAATTGATAAAATGGTTGAATCAAAAACCCGTGATAAAAATTCAAGGTTTCTAACAATGGGCGGTAGATAGATATATAGATATATTTTATTATTGCACACTGTAGCACAAAGATAATAAAGTTTTGGAGGATAATATTATAGTTCGCTTGAATGTGCGAAAATGATCTATAATATGTATTTAGTAAGTATAAAAAAATTATATTAACGAAAGCTATGATTAAATATTTTATACATTTTCAGTGTTTTTAACTTAGGCTGGGTGCTTTAAACAAATATATGTATATTATCGATATTGGATAATTTTTAATTCGAGATTTAAAGACTCGTATGAAATATCCATCTGACAATTTATTGCAATAAGAATGTACAATTAGCGAATAGGAAAAGTCCACATGTAAATGTGGCAGAATTGCGCTAGAATTGCAACACAAACATGTCGCGAATGCGTTCAGCAAAAGTCACCTCATCTTCAAGCTGCAGATGCGTGCAGATAATAATTGCTAATTATAAGTACACTCAGTAACCACGCATGTGGCAAATACGCTTACAGGATTAAAGCTGCTGCAGTTTTTGTACAATTTTACTTTTCACTTCTGCTGCATGAACGTATCAAGATTCCGGAATTCTATAACATGTATATACTTATGTATCACTTTTATTTTGCAATTCTAATACAATTCTACACCGTGAATATATTTAATTTTTCATACAATTTTGCTGTACATATGTGTCGCAATTCTGGCGTAATTCTACTACATATAAGTAAACCTTTTCCATTCGCTAAATGTATGTTCTTTATACAATTCTGACGCAATCTTAGTGAACGCATCTGCTGCATGTGCGTATCGCAATGCTTATGCAATTTCGTTGCATGCGCACGTAAACTATTCTACTATCTTTTGTCGCACTTTGGCAAAAAATATATTAGCAATAAAAATTAAAATTAAAAATTAAGCACGCCCTGAAAGTAATTTTCTGGAAGCAGAAACTTAAGTATTTGGAAGCAGACCACGAATTTGCTGCTGCAATTTTTGAGCCTGCACGCAAAGTTGCAACAAAATTATGATGAAGTTGCTATTACGGTAAAGTATGATTAACATCCTACTGCAAAAAATTAGATAATAAGTCACCTGTTTTTCTCATCTGGTTAATCGTGGCAATATGTGAACTACTTTCTAGTGATTATTCGGTGAAACTGGTTTATGATGTGTTTCGCAAATCAAAAATTTTGAAAGCCTCACTTGGTGTGATTTTTCTAAATTCGACTACAAAACTAGTTGATAGAATAATGAATATATTTCTAGTATAAACTAAAATTTCTATTATATTTATTAAAATAGTCGTTGCGAAAGGTCAAAAACTGTTCTCTTAAACACTAAATGCCTAAAGAAAGTGGCATATACTTTGACGAATACCTGGACTTAAAAATAAATTTAATATAAGCAATATATTATTGATATAATTACTTTAATGTAAGCTAAAATAACAAAAAAATTTATGCTTCACGCCTTAACTTAGTCAATGATAAGACTTTTTTCATTTATTTAGTCTCAAAAGACCGCAAGTGTTAATTCTCACGTCAGGAAGTCACTTTTTAAAAATTTTAAATTTATTTATTATATCAACTTATCAATTCATCACATGCTAATATTTTTCTAAATATTTATTTAAATAAAATATATAATTTATATTTATATTCTTTTTAGCTGAAAAAAATAACAAAAAAATATAAAAAAAATATTAGCTATTGGAAATAATATTATAATCATTACTTCAAAATTCACTAACTTAATAAGCGTAATAAATACTTTTGAATATTCAAAATACTGATTGTCTAAACCAAATAGATAGGTTTTTCTTTGAAGGTTTTATGTAAGTATATTCCAAGTCGGCAAAATCAAAGTTCCAACATTATAGTTATGAAGAAAAAAATGTAACATTATAGTATATTGTGTACTAAGGGTGCAAAGTGTGCTTTTTTAGGCCGAACGTGAAATTTGCAGTTCGAGTCGAAGGTGAGCTAGCACGAGCCGAAAGCCAGTGCGATTGCGAGCCGCAGACGAGTACTGCAATCACACGAGGTAAAAAAGCCCACAAGCCCTTGGTCCACACCATATTTTTTGTACCTCAATATAATAATAGAAATATTTAAATAAAAAAATAATAAAACAATAATTTAATAGTTTAATAAATAGTTCAATTTATAAATTTCTTGATTTTCTTTCAATGAGAACGTTCTTAAAATAAATTTTATTTGTCAATTTAAAAAAAAATGTATTTAACTTTTACTTTTAATCTAACTGTGGAATTTTATTGACTTAAATGTTTATATACGCATATCATTTATTTCTAAATTCATTAACCAGTAAAAGACGATCTGATAATGACGGTCATATATAAGTAAAAATTCGTACGCGTATTTGATAAGTAGAAATAAAGCGAACTAGTCAGGCGTTTGATTACGTATAGGTATAAACGTATATACACATATATATATATCTTATTATATTATGCTAATAGAGCATTTTGACCTTTTCTAATATTTAATGTCATTTCAAATTACCATTTTTTTTATAAGTAAAATTATTTAATCCAAAATTAACTTTCCACTAAAGCACCTCAATAAATTTTAGATTTAAAATGTGTTTAAAAGTAAATTAAATAACTTACAATATTAATATAATGATCTAGTACAATTGATTCTCGAAAATTTGTAAACTAAATCTTTAAATAAAAAGATGCAGAAACAAAAACAATTATTTATATCAAATAATAAGTAAAAATAAATTTAATAATATTATTAAAATTAAAAGTATTTGTAAGTCTTTTGCATTCATATCAATTTATTTGAACTAGAAATAAAAATTTTCATTGATTATTGGTTGGAAAAAGTGAATTTTAAGGAATAAAAAAACTCATTAAATTTTGACAAATGTTTTTATAGGAACTTGGAAAAGTACAAAATTTTTTTTTCGATACAAAAATCAGTCTTGTATGTATTATTGTTAAACTGTCAAAGCTTATAAAAATAGATTTCGCGCAAATTGAGCCGAGACATATTTTGATGTGATTTTGAATTTCACAGTAAGTGCAGTTTTATGGAAAAATTCGATTATACCATAAGACACGAGAAATTTGGCAATAGCCGGCATCACGTTTGTTATAAAAAACTATAATTTTAAGTTATACAATAGACTGGAGTATAAAAAATATTATATACTAAGTTTGTCGCTTAGACTCGCAGGAATGATTATTAGCCTATTTAAGAATGTCTTAATAATATAATAGCTGCACTTTTACCTGACGAGGTAAAGCACTTTTTAATACCTAATTTGAGCTGTGACTTTAGAATGTATAAATAAGTCGCATACTTATGCGACTTATTTATACATTCTAAAGTCATACATTCTTAAGTATTTTAAGTGACTTAAATTTTCAATCACAAAACAAATTTTTTTATTATTTTCTTACTTGAATTTCTACTTAAATAATGATATAATAATTGATAATCTTTCTAAATAAAGTTTCTACGTCACAATTTTTTTGTAGGCTTAAGTTTTATATTACTATAATAAATAATTGGCAAATCAAATAATTTTAATGCAAAATAAAATTATATGCATTACCAGTTACTTAATTATATTAAAAATAATATAATATCAAAGTTCAAAAAAATTAATTTTAACTTCTACATTATTAGTTATTTCAGTAGGCCATTTTTACAGTATGTATTTTTTAAGTACTTAAATAAAATAAAATTTGTCACATGTGTATTTATCAAAATAATGATATTATGATTAATCTTTTACTACAAAAATATGAAAAACTCAATAATTGCAAGAGAGAGAATTCAAGAAGAAAATAAATATTAAATACTTCGTTCGTTCTCTGATTGAAAAATTGTTTAAAATTTTACTAATTTACATTCTTAAGCTTATTGAGTACAAAAAGATTAGCGTAATATGGCAAAAGTTTATATAATAATACAAAAATATGGCTAAGTTTATAAAAAGATCTTCTTATACAAGAACGAAAAATTATTGCTAAAGACTGACGTAAACGAAGCAAGACTTTATGCCTTCATTACAAGACAGCAATATTTTTGGTAAAAAAAGGAAGAAATATGCAATCTTGCATTAACTCTTATTCTATATCTTATATGAAAGCGATAACTATGTACAAAATTTGTTTTTCTCTGACAATTAATCAAATATGTAAACGTCCGTTCTTTACTTTATTGCTCATAAACTGGAAGTAATTTAATGAAAAACAAATTTTAGTTGAAAATTCGAGAATTTAAAAATCTTTTACCCATAATTCATTTTCAACTAAATCGTTGTTATTATTCGATTTGGAATTTTGTTCTACTGGCTCAGTTTCAACTGCAGTCTTTTTAGAAAGATGTTTTGTCTTTTTCGATTTTTTACTCGTATTAAAATCATTATCGTTTACTTTTTCTTTATCTTTATCTTTACCTACTTTGGCTGTGTTGTTTTTAGAGAAGCTTATTTTTCTCTTAGTTAATAAATTTTGTAATTCAGGATTTGCCAAAAACATGTCGCAGCGTTTAGCGTGAACTTTCATATTGTCGTGACGGTTAAATCCTTTTTGGCAACCAGGACAGTTATATCTGTAAAAAAATAATACAAATAAATAAATAAATTTTAATTTTAATCTAATAATACTAATTTGTAAAATCAATCAATGGTACTAACGTTATATCACTATGGACAGCCATGTGTGCTGCAAGATGAGATTGCTGAGCAAAAGATTTATCACAGCTATTGCACTTATATTGTCTAATTCCCTTATGTTTCAAAAGATGCTCTTTCAGAATATGCGTACTTTTGTATTTATTTGGACATAAATGACATTGATATTTGGCCTCAGAATGAACCTAAAAAATAATTAATTCATTAATAAGAATACTGATAATGAAATTGATTAAACTATAAGAAAAATTTCACAGTAAGCGACTTACACTTTCATGATTATGTAAGGCCTTCCTTGATTTATAGACTTTTTTGCAAACTTTACAAACATAATCTTTATTGTGAACGTTCTCGTAATGTTTTTCTAATGCTTCTTGATGTAAAACGTAAGTAGAGCAAAGAGTGCATTTAAATGCAAGTTCCTTATTGTGAGTAATTTTGTGAGCCCGCATTCTTCCTTTGGAATAAAATGCCTTTCCGCAAATATCACATTTGATGTCCTATATTAACAAATTTAATATTAGTATAAACAGAAGTAAAGAAAAAATATTCAGTGTTTGTTAAAAAAAACCGCTACCTTTTCCGACTTATGAATTAGTACGTGATGAGCAAGTACTTGTTTGCTTGCACTGGCAAATTCGCAAAATTCACATCCGTAAGGTCGAGAACCAGTATGAATATTAAGATGCTCATCAAGCAAAGTTGACGAATTATAACATTTATTACAAAGATGGCATTTGAATGGTTTGATTTTCAAATGGCTTTTTCTGATATGGCATCTGATATTGCTGACAGTTAATGTCGAAAAATCGCAAGTTGTACACAAATATGGTTTCATGTCCAAGTGCCGCCAAACATGTACCTAAAATTAAAATTTTATTCATTTAACATTGTTTATTTTAATTTTTAAAGAACTTTATCTAATTATAGTAAGAAGTCTGTTACTCACGTGACATTTATCAAGTCGTGGATAAATAATTTCACAAATTTTACATTGGAACATGTTTTTGTCAAGGACGATTACATTATCATTAACCTTTAAATCATCAACTCGTGACATATCAATAGTGTAATGCTTCTCAATGTCTCTCTTTTGCTCTTCCGTCATTAACTCAGATATTTTGGCGAACTTTCCTTCACTTTTTGTTCGTTCTGAACTCGTTGAAACTGAGCGTTTCCTTCTGAAACTTGCATCATTTTTCGGCTGAACGTCACTATCTTTGGCAGGTAATTGTACTTCAAGTACAATTAATTGATCTTCAGAAGAAATTATGTCTTGTGTTGAAGCTTCTTCTACTGTTGTTCCTTCTGCCTCTATGGACTCAGCTTCATCTCCTAGTGCAGGACTAGCATTCTTAGATTTGTTTAAATTGACTGTTTTAGGTTTATCAGCTTCAGGCAATTGAGGATTGCTTGTTATCCAAACTATTTCCTGAGCTTTAACTATTTCACTACCATCTGCCATAACAGCATCATCAAGTCTTATATCATTATTAAAAGATTCCATTTTTAAAGGCATTATGATAGAAGTATCACCAGTAGAATTAATAACAGTTCCTTCAAATATAACGTTTCCTTCTTCTATGTTTTCATCAATACTTGTACTTTCAAGTGGGATAATTATATTTTCATTTGTACTTGTGTTTGCACCATGGGTGCTTGTGACAGTAGTATCAGCAATATGATTAGGATTCTCATTTTCTTCATTTGTACTTTTTTCTTTAGGTAAAATATGTTTTATGGCAAAATATTTATCTATCGTTTTAGATTGCTTACCATCAATCTTTTTATTTTTTATTACATGTGTTAAAGAAGTTTTGGGCTGTTTATTAGTATTTTTTTCGTTTTTCTCATTTTTTGTTGGACGAGGTTTTTTCTTTACAGATTCTCTTTTTACATTATTTGAATTGGATTCTTGGCTTTTTTGCACAAGTGTAGATTTTGGAATGATCTCTAAATCTTCTTTCTTAATAGTTTCATTACTAGAGGTTGTATCCAAATTTGCTTGTATACCTTCATTATGTTCATCAGCAATAGTTTCATTAACATTATTTAAAGAATCATTGGTCTTCTCTGCATTAGAATCTTTTGATATTTCAGCTTCTTGTGAAACTATGTTTTCATCATAATCTGTAGTTTTTTGAGAATTCATTTGTTCCACAGGTGATTTTCCTTTTCGTTTTCCATGTTCAACTGGTAAAATATTTTCTTTATTTGACTCTGTATCACTGTCTAATTTGTCTTTAGGGGCTTCTGCATTAGATGTCTCCTAAATTAAAATAAACTTCATTAATATTGTTTCATATTAAAGGCATATTTAATAAGGCATATTTAGTTATAAAAAAAAATTACCTCTACATTTGTTTCTAAATTTTTCTGAGTACTATGGCACAAACTGTGAAAATCACATAAAAATTCCAATGTTCCCAAACATCGCATACATATAACTTGAGGTAATCCATCATCTGGCGTGATCTAAATTTTGAATGCAATTACATTATTATTAATAAAAATTAATATTTTATCAAACGCAAAAACATTGTTCTGAACTTTTTAGGTGGAAAAGGAAAGTGCTGAAATAAGGAAATAAAGAAAAATATTTGCATTAAAAAATATTGTACCTTTATTTATAATCATTAAGACAAATGATTTGGTACATATTTCAGAAGTATTGAAAGTCTATTGTCATTTCATAACATTTTACTTGTCTTATAGTAGACAAATTTTAAACAATTTCTTTAATAATTCATAGTATATAAATTTTTTTTTTCTTTTTCAAATATCTCTTATTGTTTATGAATTTTTTAGAAACTAAAACAAAAAACATTATTTATTGCCCTGTTTTACTTAATATCATTATGAAATAAAGATGATTTAATAGTATCGCAACTCAACACTCAGTACATTCAGTACACTGCTTTCTCACTTCTCGAAAACGAGGACATTGTAAAAGTTATAAATTTGAAGATTCTTATAAAAAAACTACAAAGTGGCAGTAGCCATCTAAAAAGTCTTTCTATAATTAGTCTTCCATAAATGTTACTTCATTTTTTAGATGCTTGATCTTTTTTTAAAGGCACTTTGATTATTACAGTTAGGTTTCATCGCAATATCTAAAGCGTATAAACATTACCTGATTTTTGACATGCTTAATTCATATTTCAGTTTAGTTCTTAAAACGTTTAAGGTATTTGTTGTACTTACATAGTACAAAAGTCTTTTTATGTACATTAGTAAAAATATTTATATGTACTTTTTGTATGTATAAGTAATTTATGTATATATATTTTGGAAATTTAACGCTTTTACAAAATTTGTAAAAATACTTGAAAAATACTTAATCTTATTTCCAAATTGAGTGACTTTTGGAAGCCCTATATACTTTTAACTGAATATATTTCTTAATAAGTGATATCTACTGGGATTGTATCACACACAGCTTGTAGTTTCAAATAGTAACAAGAATTATTTCAATCATCAATATAATGCAACATTTTCTGCATGTGAAAATAAAAAAACTTTCGTAATCAAAATATGAAGGTAATACAACGAAAAAAAAAAAAAGAAAATTTGATATTATAATGGTATAACTTCTAAATAAACAAACGATCTAAGGCTAAGCGTCAGAAATTGGAATCAAGTGGAACATTTTTCTGTCGCAACTATAAAAAAAAATCCATTTTCTAATATCAAAACAAAAAAATCATCCAGCATGATCACATTAAAGAAGGTATTTCCTATCTGAATCATCTACTTTTCATTAGAGACAGCTCTATTTTCATTATTGGAAACGTTCTTTTGCTTGGCATTTGTTTTCTTTCCAGCAGGACCAATAAGATGTCTTCTTCTATGAACTTTCATGTTGTCTCTCCGATTGAACATTTTACCACATTCAGGACAAGCGTGACTTTTTTCTCCGTGAACATGACGATGAGCAGCCAAGTGGCTAGCTTGTGCAAACGCAGCTCCACATTTCTGACAAACATGTTTGCGCACTCCCTGATGTTTTAACACATGCTCATTTAAGAAGGCCTTTGATGCATATCTATTTTTGCAGATATCACATACAAATGGTTTTGGATTAGTATGCTGCAGTACATGTGCTTTGTATTTGGAAGCTACTTTAAAAGTTTTGCCACATGTTTCACAAGTATAAGTTGTGGTGTGACGAGTTTTTATATGCTCATTTAAGACTGCTAAACTTGAATAAAGATTGTAACAAAAACGACATCGAAAATTACGTCGATCTTTCATGTGGACACTGCCAATATGGCTAAGCAATCGCGTGCGATATGGGAAAATTTTTCCACAGTATTCACAGGCTAAATTTTGCGGAGGCATATGCGATTTCACATGCATTTGTAGTGAAACTTTGTGATGATAGCTTTGATCACAATCTGCACATTGATAAGGTCTAACACCTTTGTGAACATTCATGTGCTCTGCTAAATCAAATTTAGACCTAAATCGTTTTGGGCACTTAGGACAGGAAATTGGTCGAGGATTAGTGTGCGAGCATCTTATGTGCTTCATGACATCAGATTTGCAAACAAATTTAGCTTGACATAAAATACACATATATTGTTTTATTCCAAGATGTGTTTTCACATGGACAGTGCATTTGTCTTTGCGCTCGTACACTTTCCGACACAATTTACAAGAATAACTTACTTGATTATTGACAGTAACTTGCTCAACATTATCATCAACATGAATTTCTTCACCATCCATTTTAAAAAGTTCTTCTGGATTTCTTGAACTGTGAGCAATGTCTTCAGCATTTTGAAGTTTGTCAATCAAACTACGACTTTTATCTTTTGAGGTATTTGGACTGACAATGTTATTAACAAGATTGTTTACCTCCTCGTTAGTTCCATCTTCTAGGAATGTAACGATTGATTTATCAACTAAACAAGAACCTTGGTCTGGAAAAACTTTGGCTAATACAGTTAAGGAATCTGTTTCTTCTTTTTTACACAATTCAACAGTAAAACTTATATCTTCAGCATCATTACTACGATTTGTAGATTCTTTAACAGAAATACCTATACCAGGTGCATTTGTAATTGCTGATAATACTTTGTTCAAAGTATTTGTAGGAATCTGAATTTTACTACTGTTATCTTGATTTTTTTTGTTTTGATTAGCATTGGAACTTGTTTTAGAATTCGTTGTACTGTCTACAATATTATTCTGACTTCTCAGTCTTTTTTTTACAGTAGAGGCACGTTTTGGAGTTTTAGTATTTGTATCAACTTCTAATAATTCTGAACTCTGCCTACTTCTAAGCCTGCGAGTGGTTGTTGTTATTTCAGGCTGCTGTATACTTGTTGATACATCTTCATTAGTATTATTAGAAATTGATAATTCTAAGGAATCCCTTTTAACAGAGGATTTTGTTTGATTCTGCTGGCTTCGTAAACTTCTTTGAGACTTTGTTGTACTCCTAGCAGATCTATTATCATCTTTTGATATCTCATTTTCAGGAGGATTAAGATTTTTATCACTATTATTATTATTATTATTATTGTTAACAATGTTATTATTGATATTGCTATTAACAGTACTATCATCAGTGATAATGTTTTCAGCAGTGCTTTCTGCATTGTTAGGTATATTATTCTCAGTGCTTGTTGATGTACTTGGAGCTGAATCTTCAGGTTTCCTTTCCTAAAGATATATTACATTAGACGTTTGAATGGGTACCAGTTATATCAATTTTCATGACATTAAACAGTTATTGTACAGTAATCATTAAATTAATAAACAGTGATAATGATTATTTGTTGTAAAATTAAAAGTAGTGTTAGTGATTAATGGATATTATTATTATATATCCCAAGCAACCAAGTAAAATTTTAGTATGTATCTTTTGTTTACATTAATTTTATAACCAATATATGTAACTATAATAAAATGGAAAATGTAATATTAGAAAGAAAAGCTATTAATGAACTGTACAATTTGTTTAAGAGCGGTAGAGCAGTAGATTGATAAGAGAACAAACTTACAATGTCTGACAAAGGCGGTAGATACTGATCGCGTAACAGTTGCTGGGTGCGAAGACACTCTTCTTGGAAGTCACAAACAAATTCGAGTTTGCCCAGACACTGAACGCAGATCGCCTTGGGCAGAAGATCCGTCTCATCTATCTGCGATTTAAAAAGAATATCTGAGTCTAGGCCAGAATATTTTGAAAGTGGTTTTTGTTTGGAATGCAGATAGCGGATGTTTTTATTATGTACATGATTTTTAAAGATTAATAGCAGGTTTAATGTTTTCTTTTGGTTTCTAGTGTTTTTAAAGCATTTTTTGTGTAAACCTCAGCGATACCTTGGTAACTGTGTAGTTAAGCCACGCACCTTTTACCCTACTGCTCTACAAACGCATTCTTATAATTAATAGGTACCCACACAACACGTCTGTTGAATCTCTAATAAACCTTCTAATATTCGTAATGTTTATTAACAACTAAGTATTTATTTACAACCCTATCCAATTAACTTTTGCAACAATAACATATATACATTGCCAGTAAAAGTCAGCTTGTTTAAAAAAAAAAAATGTCAAATAAAAAAGCGTTGATTAAACTTTCCAAAAGCCAAAATTAAAACGAAAAACGCCAGGTTTTCCGTAAAGTGCAGAGAAAGGAGAGAGAAGAGGATAGGGAAACAGTAGAAGCGAGAAAGTGTCAGAACAATGAAATCGCATTAATTTACATAGCGTCCTCGGGAGCCAGCAATCCTCCAAGAGCCCCAAAAGCAATCACGCAAAACAACCAAAAAAAAAAAAAAAAAAAAACAACAAAAAAAAAACGAAGCTCAGAAATAAAAAAAAAAAACATGTATTCCCTCCGGGAGGATCGCCAGCACCAAGCGCGCATCATGGGAGGAGTCGTTAGGGAAAAATCGCTCGGCGTTGTCGGGAGAGAAGAGAGAGCGTGTGCAGGGCACGCGCTTGCTCTCTCTCGCACGCCGGCCATTTTTCTAACCCCCCTCTGTGGACGCGCGGGCGGGCGTCGCGTTGTTCGCGGGCCCTCGCTCCTTCTTCTATATATACACGCTTCCACAGAGAGAGAGAGTGAGCGAGCGAGCGAAAGAGACAGAGAGTGAAAGAATATCGAGACAATGCACTCACCAGTATGTTGATCTTGGAGTGTATCTTGAGTCCGAGGAAGCGCCTGGTGCCCTCCTCGCCGAAGATGTCGATGTACATGCTCTCGCACTGCCCGCAGAGCCTGCATACCTGGGGATCCTCCTCCCTGAGCTCCATGATTATCTCCTCGGAGAGCCTCGGGTCTCCTCTGTTGCGGTGTGTTTACCCTCGGCGCTGTCGCGCGCGCGCTCAAGGCTGCCTGAACAGGCACTCGGACTACTTGGCACTGCGGCACGCACGCTCTCCTCGGGGCTCTCTTTCTCCTCGCTTCGGTCTAGCTCCGTCCTTCTCTCGTCGGCGCGCCAACGGAGCGGCGGCTCTCCCCCTTTTTTCCTCTCTATATACTGTCTCGGTGCCGCGTGCGCGTCTTGCCAGGCACTTTCTGGATATAATGCTTATGTATACTCACACGCAGCCTGGAGAGTATACCACACGCATACCTCTTTGTGCTGCTGCTCTCGCACTCCTGGAGCGCGCGCTAGGAACGCGCGCGTCGATCCTATTTATCCTCGCAGTCTTCGCAACTCTCCCAAGTAGAAAAATATAAAGTAGAAAAACCTTCCTCGTCGGGGGCCGACGCTCCCCGCGTCTCCTTCTCACTTGCTCTCTCGACTTATAATGCAGGCACGCACGCACGCACAAGGGGGATGCAGCCGCACGCCTGCAGGCCGCGCCGTGTGTACGACCCTGCTGTAGAGTCAGACAGACACAGAGACAGAGCGCTGAAAACACAGACGGCCGGAGCGTTGTTTACCCCCACTCCGTCCCCTGCGGCTGGCGGCGGCGCAGTTTCACGAGAGCGGCATATGGCTGGCCCCGACGCGTGCACGTACCACTCGGCTAGATCCCTCGAGCGTCGCTTTTCCTCTCTCTCTTACTCGTTGCTCGTCTGCGCGTGTGCCTGTCTATTCAGGCAGCAACAGCGCCAAGCCTCGAGCTGCCGTCCTTCCGTCCGCCCCCTCCAGTCCCTTCCGCGTAGGTACAGATGCGGGACGAACAATGAAAATGAGACGAGGGAGAGACGAGAGGGCATAGGCTGGCTCTCTCTCTCTCTCCCGCATTTTTTGCGATGCACTTTGTGTGTTTGATGTTGGGATCGTTCTGGTTGGCTGGATTCTGAGCTTTTCCTGGGAAAGGTGGCTCGGTGGTCGCTGGAAAATTGATTGGGGGATTAATGATCTTGATTATGCGCTTGATTGAGGGTTGATATGGTTTATAGAATAGTTAATAATGTTAGCGTTGTATTTTTAGCTTTGTGTTTCATTTTTATGTTTTTGAAACGAACGGCCGAACGGGTTCCAATGTATTTTATTGATACACCTATTAATAACCTGTTCTTTAAAAAAAAAAAAAGATATAAATAAAAACAACTATTTCGCATCTTTAAATCCACTTTTCATTGTAAAAATCTCAGAGACGCGCATGCTCAGTTGCGGAAAAGCGTAAATGACCGTGTCAGAACGTCAGATAACGTTTGCGAATTAGCGTAAAATTTAAATGCAGATTGAAAAAATAATAATAATTCATTGTTGTTTTACTTCTTCCAAACAATCTACTTAATATTTTAATCATCATTGCCAAGTAATTACTTTTTTATACTATTACTTCTCCCCATATACTTAATCTCAGATCTTTATCAAACCGTGACAGCACCTGCCGCGCATGCGCCAATCTCTTATTCATGGCGGAACATTTTGATTTTGAAAACTCGTATTTTTACAATCCCTACAGCCTATCTATATTCCCTACGAAGACTCGCCCAAGCTGACTGAAAAAATATCGGAACCAATCATTAGATTAGCATAAATGTTCGATCAACGTTGCAAGGACCCAAATTACTTTTTCAAACGCCTCAAGCCCTGAAGACGTGTTAACCTGAAAATTGAACGTTTCACTTCGAAATGACCGCCCGAATCATTTTACAAGGTACGTCTTTACCTACTTACCAATATAACTATCCCGTCTCCTTAACTAACGACTCTGCTAACTACTTTGTAGTGTTCGATCAGTACCAGAAGGCCAGAATGCAGTTTGTTCAGACGGTAACGGATCTCGCCTCGAGGCCTCACAATGTCGAATACCTGGACAACGCCGGTGTTTTGGATCTACTTTGCCCTTTATTGTGGGACGTTTTGCCGTCGATTCAGCAGCTCACTGCCATCGCTCTTGGCAGGCTGGCCAATCACGACGTGAAAATAGCGCGGACCATTTTGAAAAGGAACATATTGCCACAGTTGCTGAAGAGAATCGACAAGCAAAGCGTGAGTGCGTTAAGTTACTGAGGCTGTTTACGCTTTGCAGCGGTTTTTGTTCGAACTTGTTTTTATTCAGGAATTTTATAAAAAAGCCGCTCTGTTTCTACTTCGAGCTTTGGCCAAGCATTCTCCAGATATGGCTCTGACAGTTGTCTCGGAGGGTGGCTTAGAAGCTATGGCACTCTGCTTAGAAGATTTCAATCCTGGAGTAAAAGAAGCAGCGGCTTGGGCTGTTGGATACGTTTCCAGGCATAACAAGTGCTTAGCGCAAGCTGCCGTCGATGCTGGTATGCTCGCAAATATTCTTAATT
>JAPYZA010000812.1:0-53339 GCA_030522685.1 Eupelmus azureus | reverse complement strand
TTTTGTTATTTTTTTTATAGTTTTACGGCTGTCGAAGGTGTACTGATAAAAATTTATCTTGCTGCGTATTATGACGAGTCGAATGTTACGAAAGTTGAGGGGTTTATAGTTGAGTAACGAGTGTGTGTGTGTATGTTAACCACAATCAGATAACAGTGTCTTCACGAAACTGATGTGATCTTGTTACCCAGAAAGCTTATAACACTTCGTAATCCCCGGTTATAAGTCTAAATAAAGCTTCTCTTACGCGGAATACGGAATCGTCATCGAATCAACGCAAATCCAGCGGAATGAAAAAATTAAAATCATCCTCTGCAAACTCGCCCGTAATAAAGCAAAATCAAACCACCTCTGCAATCTCCGCACTGAAAAGACCGCGCTTGATATAGCTACTCTCCATTTTTTCCACTGCGCTCGCCTGGCGAAAAGAAAATAGCGTCATACCCATCACATACATACACACACTCGCGGTCGTATGTATACACAAAAACATTGTAATCGCGTGCGCGCTTCTATTATTTCGCAAGAGGAAAACGTTATTACATTGACACACACGCGTATGCTCGACAGAAGTACGTGAGTTCTTATTTCGAGCATTTTACGAGTATATATACGTGTACATGAGCGAGGGCCGCGGATCGCGATTAGTGATAAAGAAAAACCCTGTCAGTCATACACCTGTGTTAACGTCGCCGGCTGGCACCTGAGCAAGCGACTTAAAATACATGTGACTATAGATATACCAATTTCAATGAGTTGTTTGTAATCAACGCGAGCTAAGACGACGATAACCCGACGATGGAAAATGTTAGAGGTGTTACTACGCCAAATGTTTTTCTTTTGAGCGCGCTAGTTTTATTTATTGCCAGTCTGGATAATATTTGGATAAGGTGTGTACTCTAGTTGTTACATATTATGTTTTTTTCTTTTTTTAAATTGCGGAATGGTTTGTTGGGTAGCGTTAATTATAGCTTGCATTGTTCGTAGCTTTTGTTGATTTTTGTATTGTTCTGACCTAGTTTTCGTCTATGTTTTCCCCGATTTCAGTATATTATTAGTTGCACAAATTTTTTAAGTCAAACAATGCATTTGTAACGAATCTATTAAAAGTTTATGTAATGTAACATTAAATTGTTGAACTTGAAGCCGCTTTATTTTTAGAAAGGAATAAAAAACAACCACTTATTTTTATCAATTCAATGATCCGTACTGTGCCGTATACAAAAGGCCATTATCATGCAAAAATTAGGTAAATATTGTACTATTATATCGACGAGTCTGTACTTCCGTCGCTCAATGCCTAGAACTTTGTCAACAGATCCAGAACACTTATAAAGTATATCTTCTATTACGAGCAGACTAATAAGTATTCAAGCTTTAGTTGAACAAATTTAATATTCACGTGAAAATTCATTGCCAATATCTCACGTTACGCGGCTCAAGCCAAATAGACGTCACGCCGTTTATTTTTTTGTGGAGCATCAATCATATTATCCGACGCCGTGTTTTTCTACGTTTATATTTTCTGAGTTCACCGTATTGGCAAGTAATGTGTATATTGCTATTAGCCTAATTGTCTATGTTTTTCAGAGAAAAATTGCGCACGTATCAACGAGCTGATCAATATACAGTATTATAAGCTTTAAAACGTTAAATATTGATGCTCATTAAATTAACAACATACATTTATCTATTCGAAAAGAATTCTGGAAAAACATATTAGATACCGAGCCGTGTATAACATAATCCGCCGCAGTAGTTACCTCAATTCTCTGTAAACAATGTTAATCTAACCTTCAGGAACCGAGAAATTAATCATTGATAACGCAATTACTTAAAAACTATTTTTACCTGATGATCAATGATAAATCATGTACATACGCACCACATATTTTTCTAAGCGAATTACGCGAGATTACCCAGACTACTGGCCTCGTACGCTTAAAGGTAGTGAATCAGTACTCAGACGAATCGGCAATCTCCCTAAATATTGTCACACGAATCACCATTTATCGGCCCATAATCTCCGGCTAATGCGATGAAATCCGGTGATAATGACCCCTGCAAGCGGCTCGAATACTCGAGAGATATTTTCGCGACGCTTATTATATACATCGCTAATTTATCCTCGTAGCGAGCAGTCGGGCGAGTTTGCATAATGTAATATGCGCGTGTTTGCTGAATCGACATATTCTGGGAGATGCGCAGATAACCGAACTGGCACGTTTCTGATGGAAATGTTGCGGCTATACGCGGCGCCGAGGCGCCTGCGCGCGGTGCTCTGTGGGTGCAGTAGGAAAATCGCTGCTTTTTCTGGATCTTGTATGTTTGAGCTATGGCGTTTTAATTTTCGAGGAATTATGGGTTAAAAATATTTTTTGGACTGTTAACAAACCGTGTGTTAAATTGACTGAAAGATTGATAGTTATCACTTATCAGTTTTTGTAGCTTTATAGATATAAGATTACATTGCTTCCCAGTTAAGGAGTTTTTTCAGCTGTTGCAATGCTGTTTAGAAAAGGAAAAAAAAGTCGATTGGTATTTAAAGAATCATTATTTTAATATTGTAAAAGCATGATAAATTCGAAAGTCTCTCGGCCATCCGTGCGCTTTAAATAAAGAATTCGGCCAATTCATCGCAATGTTTTGTTTATAAACAAGCTCTAATTCATGAATCAGGAAAGCAGCCAAGCAGCAGCGATTATCCAAACAATCCTCATTTCACCGTCGCAGCTCGCAGCGCTATCCCCATAACAGCGCGTTCATCGGAATCGGAATTTAATTTTACATCGCGCAATATCCAGTTTACGATGACAATTTCCGAGCCGTGAAGCTTATACCTTCGGCCGTCGCAGGATCGATCGGTCTAAAACATTCAGTGAAAGTACCCGGAGCACGGCAAGACATCGGCTCCCCCTCCCCCCCTCCCTCGTGCAATCGTGTGAATTCCAGCGCTCATATAAATTTCAGAGCGTCCTCCCCCGAAGACGCGCTTCGAAGGGCTCGCATTAAAATAAATCAGGCTCTAAGCTATAACGGGGGATAGAAAAGGCATCTCCACAACACACACCAGCACACACACACACACACAGGTGTACTCACCGACTCGACGAGGTAAGAGTCCCAGAGCTCCCTGAGGTCGCTCGTTCCCACGTCGTAAAACTCCATTCTTCGAGATGAGAGCCGGCTCCTCTCCTCTTTTCCCTTCTCCTTCCTTCTCTCTGTCTTGCTTCTTTCTCTCGCTCCTTGACTGCGCGCCAAGCGACACACGGCCACCTTTCTCGACTCGCCGAGAGACGCTTCTAGCTCGGGCGGCTCTGAGATGCTGCTGCTGCTGCTGATGCGATGCTGGCTGGACGAGGCAGGCACCAGTTTAACGCATCGCGCCCTTTTCTCCTTTCACTGGAACACCTGAGAAACAGAAGAAAAAAGTGGACGGTGATCGATCGGTACGGCTCCAGAGGCGCATGAAATTTTAACGTATAATTATTAAGTACTCGGCTTTTCGGTTAGGCGAAATTTGCTCGGTGCTCGCGCCAGCGCGTAATTAGTTTTCATTGTCGCGCCGGGGAATATTGCCGATCGTCCTTCTAATGAAGGTGAAACTCGTCGGAGAAATTTCTCGGCGAGTCGCGGGTTTCTTATGCCGAGGCGGCACTGAAGGATCGTGGAAAAGCGTGATTCATTGCACAAATGGGTATTTCATTCTTTTCTAATGTGCAGCAAACAAGCTTCTTATGATTATATTATCGAATTATAGTTTTTAGCGCAATAATTGAGTCACGCAGCGAGCCGAGACTATTATTAACCGGTAAATTGGGAGAAAACGAGATAAACAGCCGTTCTATTTTAGTGCGCTATGTGTAAACAGTCGGACAGAAAATTATATTACAATATTGTAGTACAGCGCGAATACAATATTGTCACGGCTCACGCAGTGTGTATCGGCACTGCGATAACGCGGCGAAACATTTTATCAACTACTCGAATTATCTAACAGGCAAATTCCGAGGTCACGCGTATATAAGTACCGAGCGCTTTTATTGAACTGGAGTGGTCAATACGTTTTATCAGTGAATGACGCCGAGGAGAGGGTGAAAGGAGCCAGTCCTAATTAACCGACTACATAGCTCAAAGGCCCCGAGGCGCAAGAAGAAAATAACTCAATTTAAATGCCAGCGGGCCAATGAGACAATTGAAAGGCAAAGCGCGCGCATATCCGATCTCTCCTGAAAATCCACTTCCACGCGAATCTCCAGCGACAAAATAAAAGCAGCGTGCTGCTATCCAACCCACGCAGCATCTCGGATTACGACACTCCGGACGATCCGCTCATTATCTCGCTAGATCCTCGGCTTGCACGATCGTCTCGCAAATCCGTGTTAGAGACCTACTTCTCTGTCCGCGCCGCCGCCGGCGCGAGTGAGATCATCCGTCTCGCTCTTGCCCCGCGCTCGCAGCTCGCGCGAGCCGGAGAGAGTGTATATATGAATGCACGGCAAAGGAACGCGCCTGGGCTGCCTCTCCCACGTGCGCTTGCGCCGCGAGCCGGCCGCGCGGAACACACAGAGAGCGCGCAGAGTCCGTGTCAATGGACCCTTGTACTTAATACACGAGCGGCGCTGACTTCTCCTGCGCATGTCTATGTATATATGTGTACGCGAGGCGATTTAAATTCGAGGAGAGCGAGAGAGAGAGGAAAAGATTGGTGGTTTTTGAGTGGAGGTGGGAGTGGGTGGAAGTGGGGGGTTGTTTCTAGGCGGAAGGATATGGTGTGCATAGACGGAGAGGAGGCTGCCTGCGCTAGTGCCTGTGGTTGAGCGGAATTCAAGCTGATTGATTTTCAGGGATGGCTAGAGCATTTTTATGGAGTTTGTCGTTATTTTCTAATGGGCTGTTTGTTTTTACTTTTATCGAGGCAGCACTTGAATTTTGTCGATTTTTCATTGCGGAGCAGATTCCATAGTATATTAAGAAAGTTCATTCAGAAGCCAACAGAGGAATATTTACTAGGCATTTTGCTCCGAATAAAATAGAAAGTACCCGATTTTTCTGATAAAAGTGAAACTCGAAATTGGAACTAATTACGAGAGCGCTCATGCAAAATGCCCCTTTATTCCCGCGCGCACTCTCTCTTTTAACTTCCGAGGAATCGAGGATGCAAGCCGGAAAATCGAAAACCGTGTGAAAAATCCAATCAACCAAACGCTACAAAACATCCGATCGGCCAAGCCTCGACAACTGCAGCGCGCGCGCATCCACTTGAAAGGGACACCGAGCGACGAAAGTTTCACTCTGACCAAATTCAGGTTGCCGCCTATGCAGCGTCGCGAGGCTCGCTCTAGCATAACGGAGCGATCTACCGCTCTGACAGTAATTAAATCGTTACATTCAAAACTTTCGTCTCGCGCGCGGGCAAAACAGCATAATCGCTCAATCGGAGGCCCGAGGAACGACTCTTCCCCCCCGACTCTCTGTAATAAAGCGCGGGATATCTCGATTCGCGATAAAAAAGAAATTAGAGAGCGCAATGAGCTAAGGCTGAAAATAGACCGCGAGGCGGAAACGCGCTCGCTCGAGCTTTATTGTGTCGCGCGCGCGCGAGCTAACGTATATATACCGAGCTAACGTTTTTCTCTCTCCTTTTTTTTGCTGTCGAGAAGAGCGTGTATATAGGTGCAGGTACGCGTGTGTAGAGAGACGGAAAAAGCGCGCAAGGCGAAGAAATGCGCGACGGTGACGCGACGAGGAGCAACCGGTTTACGGGATCTCCGCGCGTTTTTAACTCGTTGCCCGGAGAGCGTAAAATGCTGAAGGCGAGGGACTTTTTTTTGGGAGAGGAGGAATCGCGTTTTGAGAGGTGACTTTTCTGAAATGGACGCCGAGAGAGCTCTCTGATGCTCGGAGATCCTTGCGCGTTGCCGGGAGAATTTTTTTCTTTTTTTTTAATTGCGATTCAAGGTGGAATTAATCGTACGACGAGTGTGGAAATAATATGACGGAGAGTGGATTTTAAGGAGAGATTAGACGCATTGCGACTTGAAAATGTAAATGTATTCTAAGAGATGCGTACATATGTAACTGTGTGTATACTGATAAGCCCGCAGCGCAGCAGTGCTCCGATCGATTTATCAGCCGAATTCGATACTTGGTAATAAAAACCGCGCTGGCCTAATTTTTTCTAAAAATAATCACTCGATCATTGTAGATTTAAAAATCGTTAAAATAACTGGAGATTTTCATTTACCGGATTTATGCACTTATATTTTGCGCTGATGTAAAACTTATAATTTTCAGAATTTATATTTCTATTTTGCTTTAAAAAATCGCTTTAGACGATAAATTAGAGACTAAATTTTCATATATGATTTGCAAACACCGAAAGCCATGGAAGATAACTACCTTCCTGTGTGCATATTTAAAAATGTGCTAAAATTCTGTGTGAAATCTCGCTCATGTACGTGAATATTTTAACGAATACATTAAGAACCGCGTTTAAACTCTGAATTTCATAAAAGATAATTTGAATTTCTTAATTGTTCAGTACGCATATGTTTCAGCGCCGGCAAGTAAAAATAGAGTCTAACTTTTTAAAATTAAAAACAAAAACTCGAATTTTTCTAAATAGGCAGCGAACCGACTTGCGAAGCATAAAACACAAGCGAAAACTTTCAACTATGATTGTCTATTAAGTTAACTTGCATCGTATGTTTACCAACCGGAGCACATGTACTCTTTTTAAGGTTAGGTTGCACATGCACCAGACATATGGCCGTAAACATGACATAAAACATTCCGCAATTCCACTCAAATCCACGCGAAATGCTAAATATTCCCTCCCTGAGTCATTTCCCATCGACTCGCCATTGAAAAATCGGCGTCACGAAGCTCAATATGTTACCATCCGCGAGCACATGTATGCCCACACACTCGCCTGTACCAAAGCTATCTCCTCGCCTCCCGATCCCCAAACAAGCCGGGGCCGTTTTATCTCAATCGATAAGATAAAGCTCGCCCGAAATCGGCTGTAAATCACTTTTCAAGGCGCGCTCTCTAGGGAAAGAAAAAAGTGCATCCAAGACCTTTTCCCCCTTAAACGACGAAAATACCGATCGTTTTGCATGCTCCGGTGAAGGGAGAAAAAGCACTTTGGTCGTATTACGGCGGCTCTGTAGGATCGCATCGTTCTCTCGGCCGGCATCGCGTACTTTCCCAAAGTCCCGCTAGCGCGTATAGAACTTTCATCTCTCCAACAACCGGCTCCCGGCGATTCTCTCTTTCTCTCTCCTTCTTTCTCGTAAGCGAGTATACTGTTTTTTTCTCGCCGAGCGAGTGTATATACGAAATTCGCCTCTAAAACGACCTCGAAAGGATTGAGTTGCTTGGCCTCCCGAAAATTCGCCTGCGGGCACGTTAGAGGGGTGGCGTGTTGTCGAACGCTAGGCTCGAGTTTCTGAACGCGAAACTTTAGAACTTTGAAAAGTATTAGCAACTTTAGTGTAAAATAACACCAATTAGAAACTAAAATCGAAAATTACGCGAAAGTTAAGGAAAGATCAACCCATCACTAAAAAAACCCCCCGGAATTCCCGAACGTCCGCGTATATTCCCATATCACCATCCACCCCAAAATCCCAAGCTTCTGCAGCAAACCTCGTCTCGTTATCTACATTCTACACTTCGCAAATCGTGCGCATATATATACACACATCTAGCGATCCCGCGGGCTTTAAAGCCTTGGCGCGCACACGTGATCCGCGCTCTCTGTGTATATACGCGTTTCAGCAAATCCATCCGCGCCGATCGAACTCTCGCTCTCGCCTAAAAATACACATCTAAAGCTCCCTCGCTCTCTCTCTCTCTCTCGCTCGCGAATATTACAGTATATCGGGAGCCTCTGGGGCGCCGGCGAGCGGAAAAGCTCCGCGAGGATGCGAGTAGCCGCGAGCGCGCGCTCGAGCGAGCGAGCGAGATAAAACATATGGTGGAGGCTGGGCAGCGGAAAAACGCGAACCGGGAAAGAGCGGCAGTCGGGCCTGGCCCTTGGCCGAGTGCCGCGGGCCGCGATTAATGTTTAATGGTACTTTACCTTGTAACGATCGGTGCGATGCGCTCGCTCAGCGGGTCAGGCCTAGTTTCTCGTCGCAGTTGCACTCTCCAGGGCACACTTGTGTTGAACGGGGAAATCGAATTACGCTCGATTATACTGCATGTGTCATGTGTGTTTAGAAAAACTGCACAACTGCCACTGTATATGTAGGCTGTGATGTATCCCTCGTTGAAGACTGCTGTATTGGAGTAAGTATATAGTACTGGATACTATAAACTAAGTATTATTACTATATAGTAAGTATATAGTGCGGGCGTCTTGTAGTTGCGCGCACGCGTGTGTGTATATATGTTATTGGGGAGCGAGCGCAAGAGAAAAAAAGTAACAGGGCCAGCCGATCGATGAGCCGACTCCGCGTTCCGTATTAAAGACACTCGCGCACTGGCTGGCGCGCGCAGTGAGATCTCTGAGAGCCGGCAATCCGGCGCGCTTCTCTCCCTTCTGTTTTTTATCCGCCTTGGCCGCGACGCCGGTATATACTACGCTCTCTCTCTCTCTCTCTCTCTCTCTCTCCGCTCTGGGGCGTTGTCCTTTCGAATTTTGCCGCTCGGCCCTTCGGCAGCCGCGTTTGTATATATGTATACTATACAGACACAGATCGACGGGCACTTGGAGTGACGCACTAGACTATATATCTCGCGCACGCACAGCAGAAATCGAGCGCGCGCTTAGGGGCGTCGCTCTTCTGCAAGACTGCAGCAATAACAGAGACAGTGTGTGTGTGTTTATATGTATAGGAGCGTGCAGCTCTCGGTATATACACAGCCAGAGCCTGCCGTCCGAGCGCACGTGGTACTGCGGGCGCACTGCTCGCCGCGCAGCTCTCTCACTCTCCTACGAGCGGCTTTACGGGCGCCGATCAGAGAGCGGCGGCAGAGCGGCAGCGCCGACGACGGCTCGCGTATAGAAAGAGAGAGAGAGAGAGAGAGAGAGAGAGAGGGAGAGAGGGCGGCTACCGCCGCCGCAGCGAGATTCGACCAACCAACGTGAACCACCTGTTACTAGCGGACCGGGTTCCTGCAGCGCGAGCCGCGACTTCTTGACTCGGGCGCCCCCAGCCAGCGACGTGCAGCGGACGATCCGAGAACTTTCAAGCTCTCTCTCTCTCTCTCTCCGTGTGTACAAGGATGTGTGGGTGTTGGTTATCGATCAAAAGCCGCCCGCATGCGGCAAGCCGGAGAAAGAGAGAGAGAGTCGATTGCGAGAGGAGAGATGGGAAAAACTACGGCGACGCCCCCTTCGCCGCCGCCGCCGCTACTGCTGCGGGGATGCTGCGAGTGAGGGTTGGATCTATATCTGTGGAATGCGGGTGCCGGCTTTCGCTGCGCGACTGCACGAGTATATATCTAATGCTTTATAGTACGCTGCAAGCAAGCTTTTCACACGGAACGGCTATGTGTGCTGGAAAAGGCTAGGGGACTTCCCGAGCAATGAGGGCTTTTTGCAGAATTTCATTTTCTTTTTCAGTTATTGACTCGAGAGTCTGTTTGTTTTCCAGGATTATGCTATAGCGACAATTGGATCGCTGCGGCTAAGCGAGCGCGCGGATTGCAGAGGAATGACGAAGAGAGCGCTCGCTTTGCTCCGAAATGAATTTTGGAGTTTGATGAGAGATTTGGAGAAATTAAGAATGTTAGTTTTGTTTTGTTTGGAGCTTATATTGTTGGAGTGTATTTGCACTCTAAGATTTAAATTTGAATTGAAATATAGGTGCAGTATTTATAATACTTTGAATTTTGACCTAAATTACATTGATTCTCCTACAAGCAAAACAAATTTCTTTTCATTTAATATTCTCTGAATTAGACCAAGTTACAGACACTATTCCTGTAACGTCTCGGATATTCGAATGCAAAGAGTACATTTAAAAGTGTTTACAAACAGTCTGTTAGATATTCAAACAATTCGCTGTTTACAAATATAAGCTTTTATTCACTAGTAGGTGAACTCAAATAAAATTAAAAATCTCTCGTAAGTAAATATTGATGTTTTGGTGAAAAATTGACAATGTAATTAGGTGAGAGTATAAATGTTAAATTGTGCAAATTACTAAGCGATATACTACTTTATTCAAATAGAACGACTATACCCAAGGTCAGATCACTTCATTGTTTTGACTTTTCTTTAGTTGCATCTCTAAATGCTTTTGTGATGAAAATAGTTATTGGAAAGATTCCACTATAAATCCCTATATTTGAATAAATTTGTTTACCGTGTACTTAAAACGTATACAAAATATCATCACGAGATCTAATTTGAAAAATAATAAATTATCAAGATAATATGGGCGCAGTCAATATTCTACCTCTGATTTTATTAACTCTACTGTGCAAATAAACATTCTATCTCTAAAAGCAAATATTTTCCTTTGATGAATCATCATTCTTCAAAGTCATTCAATGCACTTCGCAATATATCTTAGCCAGCTCAGTCTAAATTTAAATTCTTTTTATTGTTCCTTAATATACTTTCGGGACTTGCAAAACTCGAAAATTTGCAAATCCTAAAGACAATTTTAATTTTACAGAGCAACCTGTAATACAACTTTGTTAAACGAAAATTTCAATTTAAACATTTTTATCGTAAAAAAATAACTAAAAAACCTTTTATTTAAAAAAAAGTATAATAATAATAATCATCTATACAGATAACTCTTCTCATGAATGAAAAAAATCGCAAATCTTCAAGATAAACAGACCGATCGCTCAGTGCGTGCTCATCACAGAGAGAGAGAGAGAGAGAGGGAGTTCGGCATGCTGACAGAGTGTATAGCGTCTGTCGGGGATCCTGTTTATAAATCCGTTTGTCGAAAGCCAGCGGTCGGAGCGTCGATGAGTAAGACGGGAAATACGGCTAAGGTATATACACACACACCTACTCTCGCGCGTCTCTCACAATGCATATACGTATATACAAAACTACTCATGCGGGTGTATGGAAAAATAGGCGTCAACGACACAGGCGCATTGTAAATGCGGGCACGACGTTTTTTCAGTCGCGTATACCTATATATGTATAAGCTGCAGATGTGAAAATCGGAGAAATGGATTTTCGATTGGCATTGCAATTTGAGGAGTCGGCCGGCTCTTTGACCCCCCGCTTAATTAGTGGCGCCCGTCATCAATGTGGGCTGGAGAACTAATAAGGAATATGATTTTGTAATGGATAGTTAATGTAAGGCTCGTGGAGCCCTAAAATTTCGTCTAGGCGGGGACAGTTTTTGCTTTGTGAATAGATTGTTTTCGATGGTTAGACGTTTAATTAGACTGTAATGAATTCATTAGGGGATAAGTTAATGGTCAGAGTTTGCTCTTTATTCTTTTTTGGAGGCGTGTCTGCTTTTGTGTAGTAGATATTTGTAAAGTATAAATAAACTTGATTTTTAAACAAATTTTTATTTAGAAATATATTTTAAATAATTGTGAAAATATTTCGTTTATTATTAATGTTACTGTAATATTTATTTATAATTTAAAAATTTAAGATTCAAGTATAAATTTTGATACTAATTGAATGGCTATTGTAGTTCACAGTTAACTACTCTGATAAATTGGCAGTTTGTTTAAAAACAAACAAATTTATTGTTGGATATATCCTGTAAATAAATAAATAACTGTAAAACGAAGAAACTATTCGAGAGAATTGATGACTAACATATAAAATCTCTACGAATATTGATTGCGTCAAAAAGAGGAAAAATTCCGTATAAAACTTTTTTTAAAAAAGGATAATTCTTAAATTGTTTTAAGAGAAGCAAATTCTAAAAATATAAATATTAAAAATTTCTTGCTATGATTAATTTTTAATGTTTTAATTTTGTATTGTAATATAGAATTTTAAATCTAACTAAATTTTAGAACATTATAATAAAGTAAGAACTAAAGTAACATAATTCTTTGATATATCTTGATACTACAAGATCGTCGCAGCAGTTGCTGGGATCGCACTCTGTTTTACCGACAACTTCCTGCGATGGCATATATATATTTTAATAAAGCAACGGACTGGAGTAACGCAGCTTGAATGGCGGATACTAATGTAGTACCACTCGACGCCACGATCGAGTCATTCAATCAACGTGTTTCAGTCATTTTGTAAATTATAAATGACGTTTATCTAAACAAAATGATGAAAACAATCGTCTGCATTTCGTTGATCTTAGGATTATTTATACAGAAGGGTAGGTTGCAAAATTTTTTGTTTAAAAGTGACGTTTCTCCAGTTTTTTCCATAACCAAACACTACTTGCTGGGGGCGTGGCCCGCATAAACAAACGCTTGTTTTGGATAAATTGACGTTTTTTAGTTTATATTACTTTTGTTTTGTAACATGTTAATGTCTGACTATCGATTATTGTAAAAACTGGCGCGAAATTGTTTATTCTTTCGTGAGAAATAAAATCAAGTGTACTTTAGAGAGCTGCATTGTAATCAAGATTTTAGAAAATTAGCATTTTTATCAATTTTTTACTAAAATTTTATTAATAAATGAATTTATTTAACAGGTGAGGCATTGTATTGCTATCGATGTAATAGCAATCAGCCTGGTTGTGGAACACCATTTAATTGGCTTTGGTACTGGGGTGAGACATGTCCAGAGTACGATGACAAATGCGTCAAAATTATTGAAAGAAAAGGAGGTAAAGTATTTTCAACTATTTGTACAAATAATCATTTAGTAATTATGCTGTAATGCTCACTATTAAATTTTTTACAGCTGAAGTTATTATGACACGAGAATGTTTGAGTGCTGTGCGAGGATTTAGAACAGACATTCCAGCGGATAAGTATGAAGGTTGTAGGCCTGCAGCCAAAGATGTTCGATTGGGACATTATGTTAATAACAGTATTCATCAACTGGATATTCACAGAGACTACTATGACGAAGTAACGTGGTGTTTCTGCTACTTTGATCACAGATGTAATAGTGCCTCAAGTATTACAATGTCTATGCTGCTTACTGTTGGCATTATAGCCTTTAAATTATTAGTATAAATAATTACAAATTAGACTGTAACAGGAACCAATCCGTCCAATAATTGTAAGAATCTCAATTCACTAAATTGTGATACTTGTTTACAAAAACCGTCCAATTTTTTAAGTACTGTATTCGGCATAATTATTCATGCTTTTTATACAATTTTATAAAATGTTTATTTATTAATTTAATGCTGTGGAATAGACAATGTTATATAGTGACAGTTTCAAATTTTAAGAACAATTTTTTTATTAAGACATTAAGCAAATATGTTTCTTAGTCTATACCACTGCAAAATGTTGCCGAAACTAGCTTTTAGTAGCTAATGTAAAATGTATTAATGTTGTATTTTGATAATGACTTTTATACTTCTAATAAAGTACGATAAATAAATTATTTGTAGTATAACAATGAAATTTTTATTGTCACATGACTAAAATGATGTTCGTTTGCAAGATGACCAGTCAAAAGATATGTAAATTACAAATTTTTGTATAAATTCAATTTTGCATTTATATACGTACACAGCAAAATATGAATATAAAATGTGCTTAAACAAAGGTACAATGATTTAGATATTTTTTTTACAAAGATTTCGTATTTCATTCTTTACCTTTTATATCGATTGGCTTTTCATAGCTTGGGGTCACGCATCGGCTTAATATAATTCAAGTCCTGCTATAGTAGTCTATGCATTAAAAGTTTTATATTTATAATAATATGTACATATACAGAATGCTTGTAAATATTTATTTAAATTTTTAGAGCCAATTTATCCTATGTAAGTATTGAATAACAAAGGAAAAAGAAGGAAAGAAGTTAATATCTATTTATTCTCGTTGATCAATCTTATGAATAAAACTTAAAGGTTAAAAAAAATATCTTTGAAAAAAAACATGTACATGTGTAAAACATTCTGTACATAGTCAATAATCCAATTGCTCGACATTTATACTCGCATCACAGTCATTCTTCTCACGTCATTTTTTTGACTTTGTGTACTTGCCAATTTGATGTTCAATTGTATTTTGAACAAAGAAACAACAACCACTACTAAGGTTTCTTGATATTTTTCACTTACATATAAAGTAATTAAAAAAACTTTGCAATGCTGAATAGTTAATCCAGAAGCACGCATTTATAAAAATTATCGAATCCGCATGTTTTAAGAGACAGGAGAAAGAGTATTCGCATAATATTCACAATAAAAATCTGGGACTAAGAGAATGGTTTTTCTCCTGATACGTATTATAGCTAATAAAAAAGCGCTTTTTAATTACTTAAAGCATACCAAAGCCCTTTGAGTAATTGATTGCTTTCAATAATCGGTCTTGAAGCTTCTCTATCGTACTATAATCTGGTAACAATAACACATTAAAACATGTATGAGCTATGGGTAATCTGCAATAAAAACAATAAGTTGAAAAATTAATAATTTTTAAAGAAAATATTAAAATTAACTTATATGTTATACAACGGAAACAGATAAACTTCTCGTATTATGTTCTTTCAAAAATAAATTTACTAAATGAAATACCTGTCAGAATCTGGACCGTGACGTGCAATAGTCATTTTGAGACGTGAAAGACCTCCAACTGGCACTCGATCGCTACCCGTCGTAAACTGCAAGAGTCTTCTTTGACTTTCAGGTGGCAATGAATGAGCGACTTGCCAGAAATTCCGTATCGCCTCGCTATCGACTGTGTATCCACCATCATATTCTGTCGTAGCTTCCAATTCTGCAAAGTCAAAGATTTTGCTTCCACAAACTAATTGTTCAATTTCTTCTGGTCTGAATAATAATGCCAATGGGCTTTCGTCTGTCACCATTTGGAAACCCCGTCTAAATGCTTTGAACTGACGTTCTACCGACTGATTAAGTAAGAAATCAGCATATAGATCTACGAACTCTCTTTTGTTTTCCTGCGACACGTAAATTTCATCGCCTTTTTCTTTTAATTCGTGGAATAGTAGCGAACCAAACACATCTCTAAAATAAGTAAAAGACATAATTTAATGAGTACTTTTATGCGATATTTCAAGTGTTTACTTTACTAAATCATAGAAAAAACTCACTTGTAACCAACTTTAAAAGTTTGTATAAATATATCTGACATATCATCCCCTGCATATTCCAGCATTTCCATCATTGTACGATACAGTGTCGGGTTCCAATCTTCTAAGTCAGCAAAACTTCCTTTTCTACCCAATAATTTACGGTATACAACCATGGGAAAACGCACGTCCAAAATTACATTATTATAAATTGCTAATCCGAGAACTACACCAATAAGGGTAAATTGTGCATCACTTTCAAAAGATGTTGGATTAAACCACATAGTTTGTGTATCTTCCTATAAGTTAACATAATTTTTCAGTTCAGTTACTATTACAAAAAAAAAAAAAAATTATTGAAACAAATTAATGCACAAGTTACCTGTGTTGTAAACATTCCGTAATCAGGATTAAAAATTTCTTCAACTACTAATTGAAAAAATTCTTTCGAAACCCCGCCTTCATCAACGCCTTGTTCACCCTCAAATTCTACTACTAATTGTTTCTTAAGGTCATATGGATTCTCCATTGCAACTACTTCCAATTCAACAAGAGCATCTTCTATTAGATGATCTCTTCTTACCTGAAAGTTATGAAAATATAAAATATGAATAAAAATATACATCAAAGCAAAAATTGGTTTTAACTGTGTATATAATGAAAAAGTTTAACGTTAAATTACTTTTAATCTAAGATAGGGATTCGTAGGTTGACCAACTACTGTTTGTAGAAAACTCATTCTACGTTCACTATACATTCTTATACGATTGTCATAGTATAAGCCAAGAGTTTTTGTTGCAGGCGTAAGAATAAACGCATAATTCATAAAACTAAATTTCTTTGGCTGCTCGCTTTTATAGTATGCAAAATCCTTGTCCATTTCGACAGCGTCGCTTAGAGGTTCGTTGTAAAAGTCAATAAAAGATATGAGAGGATTTCGAGCATCCAGAGAAGATATTCCTAATTCAACAGCTAATGGATCCTGAAAAAAATTTAAATTGCCATTTATTTAACAAAAATGAAAGCAGAATAAATCTATTCAGTCAAAATATTGTTTTTTTTTAAATGCACACCTGTGGAGCTATCGATGCTCTTTGGCTAGATTTGTCAGAACTATTCGCCTCACTATCTTCATCATGAGCAAGTTCTGGTGAATCCAGCTCACCAGCTAAAATACTAGCATAGTATAAAATTTTCATTACTTTCGTTGGTGCCGTAATTGTGTCTGCATCCTGAACACAATAATCTCGTGTGAAAGTGCCAGTGATGACCTAAAATTAAGTCATAAAACAGTTTAAATATTAGCGTCACTGATTGCAGCTCAAATACTTTTAATTTTAAGTTTTTATTAAATTAGTGTAATAAATTACAAGAATGTATTTACCTTCACTGTAACAAGCTGTTGAAGAGCTTGGAGCAAGCTCGGTAATCGTGTTTTACAGTGTCGAGCCCAGATGCGCGCAAGTTTTGCTTGAGCTGAAATCGGTAAACAACTTGTAGCTTTACACAACATATGTAATGCCATTTCTAAATATTCACTGCTTCCTAGCACAGGTATCTCGAAGACAATTAAGAATACATTTAGAAGGCTGTCTGTGCTGTCTGCTGAATTGACTCCAAATACTCGTAGATCCAATTCTATGTTATCAGCCAATGTGACTAGAGCATGTACCAATGCAGATTCAAATGCTTCTCCTAAAAAAAATAATTTGTTCTCTTTAATAATTATAATAATTGTATTTGGGTAAGATAAAATAATAAATAATACAAAAATTCGTCTTTTGGCCTATAAGGTAAAAATATTTTAAAATTATGTAATTATACCTGGCAAGGACCAAAGTGCTGTGAAAGCTCGACGAACTGCTGGTAAATCAACACTGGTATCATCAAGTTGAGGAACTGTGGGTGTAGGATCACTGCTATCTTCTTCTTTGTCTTCCCCCTGCAGTGATCTAACTGCTTCTTTACTTAAATCTCCAGGTGGACAGAGTAATGAAGCAGGAGCCCGATCAAGTAAGGCTGCCAGTGGTGAATCATTTTTTTCAGACTTTTGAAAACTTCGGCTCAAAGCTTGTGCTGATGAAAAAACTTCTCCCAATGTCCTAATGAGAAGAGAGTAAGAACCCTCAGATTTGCATTTGTTAATAATATCCAAGAGTTTTGTTTCCGTGAGATATGGCACTGATTTTCCTACAGAATAGAATAAAATAATAAGATTAAATAAATAATTATCAGATAAATTAGTGTAAAAATTAGTATGAAATCAAAAAACATCACAAATACTACATAAAATATAGAGGAACCCTTTATTTGACTTATAAATCACGAAAATTTGAACTTATTCCACGATAGTCACAAAAGTACAAATGAGCATGAATGTTTTTGATGAAAAATTCATTAAGTTTTTGAATCATGAATGAAATTTTTTGCATCAACATATCTCAAATATAGTGCTAATACGATTAATTTATTCATAAGTAGGTGCTCGCTATCAGTAGATTCAGAATCTCTTTGGGATTTGGTAAGCTGACTTGATTTTCTTTCATTTTTTTTCTTAGTAATGGTTGAACTTGACGTTTTAAGACGTTTACGTTTAGATTTATTCGCGTCACCCGGATCTAAAATTTTCAGAAATAATGTGATATTTTAGGTTTAATGACTCATAAATCAAATAATAAATTTATAACACACTTTCATCAACAGTTTTGACAAAATCAATTATTATACTTTTGTCATCAGTTTCACTTGAATAATCGACAACAGGTAAATCTAAAATGCCTGGTTCCTTCTGAATAGTATTATCAGTTTCTAAATTCAAAAATAAATGCTGATTTGAACACCATTCAAATGTTAGACGGAATGTTTAACTATAGTAAATTTTTTAACATACCTTCCACAGAGCACGTTGGATTAACATTTTTGTTGGGTAGGCTTTTGGCTAAAGATGCTGGTTCTGGCTCCAGGGTGGTTCTTGCAACTTTACTTGGTTGCACACCGTCACACAATCTTGCGTCTTGTGAAAATAAGTTGATGGCCTGAGCTGCTGCTTCGTTTGCTGTGAGGTTTGAAACCTATAATAAAATTTTAAGTTATAAATGTATCTTCAATTATTTTTTATCTTAATGAAGACAAACGTTTCTTATATGTTTGCCAAAAGAGTAAAATGTAGGAATCATTCATTCAAGTAAGCAGAAATATAATTCAACAAAATTAAAATTTTAAAGCAAAGTTATTTTTTACTTTTAAATAAAAATCTAAATTTTGATTTTAACTATACTACTTTCTTAATAAAAATGTTTTTGATGCTAGCTTTAATACTTGAAATTTATAAGTACACTTGAATAAAATAACACACTTGCAATACTAATAGCCGTGCAGAAATACAGTAGTGTTGTTTATAAGTTATTAATTAAAAAAATAAACGTAGGTAGAACGTGAAAGAGTGTGCATACATTCCCACTCGAGGCGCAATACTGATTGTCACAGCTGGGATTGCCACAGCCATCGATCAGCTGGTAGAAGTAGCGCTCAATTAATTTCTTGGCAGCTGCGCGCTTCATGTCGCTGCAAGGGCTCTCTGCTCCTACCCTGAAATAATGATAATCCATGTATAAGCTTCAAGTCTCAGCAGAAACATCTATTCCTAGAGTGCATCAGCGCAAAACAAAGATTATTGAACCGTTGTGCAAAGCAAATTATAGTCCCGGAACAGAAGGCAGAAGGGGAGCCAGATTTTTTGGCATTTTCTCAGTAGGCGGATAAAAATAACGCATAAAGATACGCACAAAGCGCGAAAGACAAAGCGCTAATTATAAACCCGCGGCGTGGCGAACGAGATGGAGAAGCGGCAATCATCTAACTTTACACAGATGCAGCCAAGCTATCGACGGGAGAAAGACCGAACGCGCGCGTTAACAGCGAATAAGAAAGATCAACGAGAAACTCCAAAATAACCTCAACTTGGAGTCGCTCATCGCTCTCTCAGCACTCCGGCAGGTGTAAAGAAACTGGCTTGCACACATACGCGATCGAGTAGCGCGGCTCGCGAAAGGTAAACAAAGACGACGATAGGAAGCGCGCTAGCGGAGCCAGTGGAGCAGCATCCGACGTCAACGCGCGCGCCGAGGCTCTTTAAAGAGCGAGTTAAATGGCCCGGATTCGCTCGGATCTGGCAGACTCGAAAATCTAGAAACTTCTGCCGAAAAATCAATATCGATCTCCCGAGAGGTTAGCCCCCTCGATAGAACCGTCGTTCGATCGAAGAAAAAAGGGCATTACATAATGAATCGTCGACGTACGCAGCCGGGGGACTATATACTAATCCGCTCAAGAGAAAAACACGACGCGCAGACTAGTTACGTGCCGAGGTGTATAAACATACGCGTATATATATAAGTATACATATACGGAGGGAAAAATATCGACGATGTCTCGAGAGCGCGCGCAGCTGCATCGTGAACGCTCAGCAGCTACCTAGCGACGCGCTCTATCTCGATCTAACTTGTAGGTGCTTAGTTACCTGGATGCGAGATCTTCTCCAGGGTCCCCTTGGCCCTTGGTGCTCATAGAACGTGCCTCGTCGTGATGCTGGCCGTCGCGCGCTCACGGACGGACACAAACTCACACACGCACAATCGCGACTTTGACTGCAACAATGCAAGCTCACTGCACGCACACAGACACACACAGACACAGTCCCTCTATGTAGCGCTCGCAAGAGAGAGATACAATTTGCAGACTCCTCGCTCGCGAGGGACCAGAGCCCTCCTCCCTCGCAGACTCTCCCGTCTATATGTATGTGTGTACGTGTGCCTCTTCGGCAGAGCGAAGTCGCTCGCTTTGGTCGAGGACGCCGCGCTATTAAGGCGATGCAGGGAGCGACGCGGTGCCTCCTCGTCAACGGCTATCAGCACCTGGAGCGCGTTTATACGCACGCTGCGTGTGTATTTCACCAATTAGACTGCGTGCGCGTGCCACACACTGATTCCCCGTAGGTATAGACGCACGCACAGCACACAGGCTCGTCTCGGGGCGACACGCACACCACGAATCCAGGCGGCGCGCAGGCGTATTTACGTTTTCCCGACGACAGAGCGCAGCTGTGTCTCTGATGGCTGTGGGGATACTGTCTATGGCTGTGTGTGCGTGTGCGCGCGCTAGAGATGCTAGATCTGATTTCTCTCGCTCTAGCTCGCTGCGGCCAAATACGCAAGAGGAAACTGCGATGATGATGATGACGACGATGATGATGCTCTCGTTTTCGTGGAAGAGCCGATGCGGCTTCTTTGTTTGCGAATATATATGATCACTTCTCTCTTGGAAGGCTTGACGTTTATATGTCGGCTTTTAAAGGCTTGACTTCGATGTTGACGAATTTGAGGGCGAAATTGTCGTTTCGGATACGTATTAGGCGCGGTTGACTGGAAGGAGCCGGAAATTGTTGGGCTGGATCCGCGCGCAAGATGGCCAAAAAAAATGTTGTATCGCTTTATGGGTAAAATAACAAAAGACTGCCGCCGCTACAGCGCGCGAAGGGCCGAGCGATATTTGACAACTCTCCGGGAGAGAGTGTCTGTGACTTCACGTTTGTGTGTGTGTGTGTCGACGTCGGTTCCCTTTAATTTTTCACTCGGCTACTGCCTCCACTGCCGCGTGTGTGTTTTCGTTAAGGAGTTACCGGTCAAGTCCAAGCAGATTTCTGCCTTATCGACCATCGGCAGAGTGGAGCACGCTTGGTTCTGATCTAAAATAAATAGATTTTTGTCTTTGAAAGGATGGAAGGACAAGTACTTATCATGCTGAGTGTAAAATGGAAATTGTTTATTTTAGTACGATACTTTACTTTGTTAACTGTACGGTGTTATGTTCCTATTGGGTATAATATTTTCTGTGTTTAAAAATTTTAAATTATGCGATGCATGAAATGAACTTAAAATAATTCCGTTTTTAAGGGGCGGCATCCCCTTACTCGCAGCATCGTTAATATCTACAAAATTTATTTTCATACGCGGATGGAATAGAATTAAAAATTTAATTTTGTCACTCAGGGGTTGAAGGCATCGAGGTTGTAATAATTCACATAAACGTCCCCTAATCGCATTCGGCTTGTGTGGAGGTAATATCGTGGTCAATATTGATTGTTTACTTAAAATAAGTAACAAAATTCAGAATAATGTTCTTTTACACGTTCTTTTTTATAATATTTATTGTGGTGTAGAAAGCTTTTTACGCAAATGGAAAAGCAGTAATAAGAAAAAAATGTTTTCAATTTTAAATGTAAGTACGAGAATATGTTATGTACTTAAACAGAAGCTTAAGATATTCAACAATAGCCAGCTCATTCCTTTTGAGTGCTAAATTACAGTTTAGTAGAGGCTTTTACTTTTTTTTGTCGTACTTGTTCAGTAATCTGATTTCGTCTTTTTTCTTTCGGAATATTATGCTTAAAGTAAAAGATTCTGTACATGACGTAAGTAAATTGCAGTTCACCTCAATCTTATACAGAAAAATAGAATTTTGTTAAAATAGAATTCATAAGAATTAAAAATTTTAAATAGATTTATTAAATTTACAAAAATAAATACAATCTACAAGCCAGTTTTAGTTCCGCTTATTTTCGACAATTTCAGCTTGTACATATTAACTTTGCATCATCTTAAAGTGGCGTTCGTAGTCCCGAGCGAAATCATCGGAGAATTGAATTTTCGGCGCAAATGAGTTGAGGCAGTGAATAAAATACGGCAGTTCGCCCAGAAGAATCATCTTATTAATGAGCGACCTAGTTGTGTGAAAATTTTGTTTGAACGGGGCAAGTCGTAACGTGACGACACTTTTTCGAATTTAATTTTCCTGAGTGGACCTGAATTCTAAGTGAATTAAAATAAGGTAACTACAGTGTCTCGCTTTTTTCAACTTTGGTGGGAATTAAATGTAACTTTCATTTTATTTTTGATATATTAGATAAATTATTGAATTTTTGTTTTATATACAACTAACTCGTGATAACGTTTCATTAAGAAGATGCTTTAATTAACATAGATAAGATTATTTAAGATTATAAAATAAATTTCTATAAATTCAAATAGCGACAAATAATTTTTATTAAAAAATTAATTTAATTAAAAATTAAAAGGTTAAAAATATCTTTTTATTATACACGAGGAAGAAATTATTTGCAATGCACAATCTTGTATCAACATTAATAAAAACAGGAAATCAATTGCAGCAAAAACTGCGCGTGGGAAGTTATTCGGAATTGAAAAAGAATACGGTTAACAAGCTCTTAAAAAAGGGATCGTTATCTAAATTAAAAAAATTTAATATTCACCGCTCCTCCTGTCCAAAGTATAAACTTTCCAAACCAAAACTTCCGGAAACCCAACATTAAAAAATTCAATACAGAACTGAAATTTTCATCGCCGCACTTTATTGCCCAAATTCCGAATCCCCAAGCAAAAAAAAAAGAAGAGAACCAGTCCACATATGCGGACGAACTAATAAAATTGTGCGCCACGTGCCAGCTAGCTAATTCTCCGGGACCCATAAAGTACAATATAAACGCCGGGCATATAATGTTTTGTAAAAACAGGGCGAATCACGGAAGCAACAAAAGAGCGAGGGGCGGGACGGGGGAGAGGAAAAAGTCGCCCGCGCGCTAAAAAGTCGAGCAAACTCCCCCGCTCTCTCTGCTCCTACGCAAATAATAAAATAAAATATATAGCGCCGGGAGAGCTAGAGAATAAGAAGAAAAAAAGGAGAAAAGTCGTCGAATCAGCCCTAAGTGTTCGGGAGAGCGATACGCTCGGCCAAAGAAATATTAGCGCACAAAGGAGGAAAGAAGCAGGCGCCGTACCAAAAGCGGGATCGAATGTAATTGAGGAAATTGACTGGGAGGGCGAACGAAAAAAAGGGGTGCCTCCGAGTATATATGTATCGTCGCTGGGATAGCGATAGATAGGGGGTAAGAGGGGAGGGGCTAATCGAGAATCCGATGGAGAAGCGCTGATAAGACAGAAAATGAGCCTCGAAGAACATCCTCGAGGCCTCGCCTCTTCATTTTTGCGGCTCTACGCGTATATAGATATACGAGCCGATCGAAGTTTAATAGAAATGAATATTCCCTTGTTCCGGCGCTCGGGAGATATATATAAGGTCGCGCGCCCTCGGTTATGCCGATTAATCATAGGGAGGCCGGCGATCTCGTTCTGAATGGCGCTATTAATGCTAGCAGGAGTATATAGGCTGTAATATTGATGTTTAGGTGCGCGATGTGGGTAACGAGTAGGTATATATCCCCTTAAGCGTCGATGCTTAAGGGGATGTGTATGCTTTTCTGGACGCGTGGATTGAGGTGCGAGAGTCGTTTGCTGGGAGAATGGGAAGGTGAGATGGGTGCTTTATGAGGGAGAATTTTGATGGGATTCTGGGCTTTTGGGATGGAGTTGGGATGTCGTTTTGTCACGTGCAAGTCATCGTTGCTATGGTATTTGATTTTCTGTGTGGATGGTACTAAATTATGTATTAATAGAGAAAGTTTGTAATTGGAGAGAGGAAGCATGTAAGTATAGATAGCGGAAGCATGTATTTGGAGTAGTCGAGTTTCCAAATATAGCGCGAAAAAATAAAGGATTTACACGGATTGATTTTAGTTGGGCTTTAAGAATAGCTTTAAGCGACTTTTTTTGTCGTAATTATTAGATAGATTTTTTGTGTCGTTGGTCGATACAGGCGTAATAACAATTTTAATGACCTGCTATGACGTAAAATTATGACGTATAATCGACTGCGAGTTATTATTATGAATGCAATTATAATAGAATCATAAATTGCTTTTATTAAAAATCTCTAATTTGATCATCATTTCAAGTCAGCGCAAATTACTAGAAATCAAAATAGCTTTCAAAGTCAAAATGGAAGAGCCCATTTTCAGAAGTAAATGAACCTTCGTGCAGTACATTTACAAAAAACTTTAGTACTCAGTTTTAAATTGATTTGTACATAATAAAATTTAAATTAAATTAAACATCAATTAGAATCCATTAAAAGTCTAAAAATACAAAATGAACACTATTAACGACTTAAAAAAAAGCGATAATAACAACATTTACACTTGAAAAATGTTCGATAAAAGAATTATTTTAATCTCCAGCTGAATCTTTTATATATACTGCTCCTTAAATGCCTTTGTCATGCTTACAAAAACTGGGAACTACCCGTCGATGAATATTTTATTCAACGCAAGAATTTAGGGGCCGATTCGGCAATATCTCAGATTTAATACCCGCGCTAAATAAACAAAGAGTATCCATCAATTTGATTTACCAAACGGTTTAATAAAATTTGTGGGCTGCTTGAGATTCATGAAAAAAATTCCAAGCCACACTAAATAAAACATTTTCAATACTTCCCATTCCAATCCACGCGACATTGCAACTCCCGGCCTGAAATTGTCCCACGCGTAAGTACATAATAAACCCAAATCACAAGTTTAAAATGACCTAAAAAGTTTTCCGAACCACACAGCGGTAATTAAAATTATCGACAAAACAAAACAGCCAGGCCGATAAAAGGCCGGGAAAAAAAGTTTCACCACATCCCAAATCGTTTCTTATTAATATATCTATTTTTATTTTACGCGCCGAAAACCAATGGCTTTCATCCCCCCGAAAGACACGCCTATGTTTGCACGCTAGCATAATATTGCCCTCGCCATTACGGCTGACTCATTCAAGTTCGGCTCGGTCCGTATACTTACATCTTAAGTTGTAACACGTGTACTGGGTTATTTCTGCTTAGTGCCCGCGTGCTATCGACACGTTTTTGGTTTTGCCTGGCGCGAGCGGTTATATTTCGGTTAAATTATCGCTCTCGGCATGTCGGTGCTATTAAACTTTGTCGAAATGCTGTTTATAGCTTTCTGTTTCCAATGGAACCCTTCAAATTTCTGAACAGAATGATCTTATCAAAAAATTCTTTCAAAAGCGATAACTTCATTCATTCATTCAACGCATCCTGCACCCAAAACTATCCAAAAGGTCCATTCTAAAGAAACACGCACAAAAACTACCATCTACCACACGAGCAAACCAGCCCAGACTTCTTAAATCCAGCATCGCTCCAACCTCTCCGCAGCTCCCATCAATCAACTCAACACCTGCGTGATCCCCTGCAAGCCTAAACCTTTCCATATACCCCAAGCACTCGCGCGCGACAAAAAATCCCGCATCACGAAGCTCATTTGCCTATATCCGCGCTCAGCTATATACATATATATATATATAATAAGACACGCAGCGTCAGTGCTGGCTTGCCCGGCTCGGCGTGACCTTCACCTCTGCCTGCGCGCTTGGCGTCGCAAGCCGGTAGGGCTCGCGCGTATATAGACTTTTATCTCGGCTCTGATTTCGATTCTAAAAAGCCGCGCGCTAAAATCCCGCCCTTATATTTACGGCCGATAATGGACTTTTTCGCGCCCTGTCCTATAATCGCTATCGATTGCCGCTAAGTATATACCTTTGACTCTGTATACGTCGATTCTTTCACATGAAAGGTACGTTGGGCGCGTGTATGTATCTGTGTGTATGTAGGTACGAAGGAGGGAACAGCGCTGGGAGCGGGAAATTCGGCGTGCGCGCCGGAGGATCGAGCCCTCGGCGAGCGGAAAATCCCTGTGACGCGGCGCGCAATTGGCCGAGTGCGCGCGAGGGAAAAACCATGAATAGGACGAGTATCGATTGCCGCTGCTCGTGGGGCTCGCTTTCTTGCAGTGACGAAATAAGAGCAAGTTAATATTGATCAAATAAATACGGCGCGCCCGAGTATAGTTGCTGTAGTTCGGCTGCGTCTATATATATATATATGTATATATGTATGTATACGCTCGCGTGGTAAGTAGAAAAAGCCGAGTCTGTTGGGACGAGCGCGCGACGACGGCCGGATAAATGTAATCTGCGCGCGCGCGCAAGCTTAGCTTCTATAGACGAGCATTAGCCTGTTCTGCTCTGTCACTGATGGCTTACTGTAGTGTGCGTCAGGATAGATGGTGTCTCTGTTTGCTGTATATATATACGAGCGCAGAAAAACGCAAGAAGATGTGGTTTTTTTCTATGCGGTAGGAGTTATTCTGAGAGATGCTTAGGAGCGTATCACTACGCGTTCCGTTTTATGCTACATCAACCCGTTCAACATTTTTTTTCCTTAAAAAGTCTTCTACACTAAAAATCAGTAACAAACAAAAACTAAAACAAAGCCCTCCCCAAAAAACCAGCCCGACTTGAAACTCCCCGCCCAGCCATAAATCCAGCGCTCTATCCCCCCTTCTCCAACCGGCCAACAAGCGAAAAAGCCAGGGCTAATCCCCAACCTCGAAGAAAAAAAGCTCGAGTCCCTCGGCCCTCCAGCCTCGTCATCCTCGCCGTATCGTCATCTCTCGTGTCGGCACGCGCGCTTTCCGGCAGCTGCGGCGGCGGCGGCGGCGAGTGCACACGGCGCCTCTATATCTGAAAATGATCAATACACCTTGGCCCCCGCCGGCGCGCCGTTAGAATCTCCTCTCGCTCCTCTCGTTGTCGACGAGAGCAGTAGTAGAGGAGGCTGATCGATGCTACATAGAGAGAGAGAAGCGGTGCATGCAGCCGCCGGCAGGCTCTCGACTTTTAATGCAAGAGAGGAGGAGAAGGAGAGCTTTAAGAGCCGCAGTGCTCTTTTGTTCGGAGCCGGGGAGTGCTTTTCGCGGCCCGCTAATTTTTTAATCCCTCTGGGAAGTTACTCCTTTTGAGCGATGCCGATTAGTGGCGATGGATATGCAGCGGGCTTTTTTTTGGTTTTTTCGTAGGCGAGGTTGGCTTGGCGTGGGCACGGATAGAGTTTAGAGGGGGTTTTTTGGGCGTTGAGCTTTTGATTATTTGTGGGCGGAGGAGGTAGGATTCGTTTACGCGCTGTTTCTTCAGTCTCTGCCGGGCTTATGCGCTGCTTTTATAGTTTCACGAAACGAACGAGCTTCTACGCGATCCGAAAAACATTCGTCCATTCATCATAATTTTCCAGGCTAAAGAAGCCAGAAGCAGCTCCTCCGCTCATCTCTAATCCCCAGCCCACGCAATCCTCGCCAGCAGCAGAGTGCACTTATATCCAGCCCCAGCTCAGCCGCATCACCCAAAAATCCCGAACCCTCGCAAAAACCTTCCCCTCTCTCCCGACCCCAAAAAAAAGCCAAGCATCACATCATCCCACCCCCTCAGCAGCCCCAGAAGACTCCGAAGCAGATCGCAGAAGCCGAGGCCGCCTCGTGTCCCGGAACGCTTGCATATCCATCTCGGAAATAAAAGCTGCGTCGTTAGCCGGCGAGGCATAAATCTCCCTTTGTCGACTCGGCAGCGCAGACTTTAGGAGGCTGCCTATATACACATAGAGGCACACACACAGTCATGCCAGCAGCGCTGCCCTCCAAACTGGTGGGGAGTGGCTGGCATCGCCGCCGCCGCCGCCGCCGCCGCCGTGGGAGGCGCGCGCAGGCTAGCTATGCTAGGGGATATAGACGAAAGGGTGCAAGGTTTCGCAGGAGCCGTAATATCGATCGGCGTGCGCGCGCGCAGTAGGACTGGCACAGTGGGAGAAAGAGAGAGAGAGAAAGAGCGGCCGGAGAGTCGAGTAGAGGCAGTTGGCTGGCCGGGTTGCGTTACGCGCGCCTCAGCTCTCGCATCTCTCTCTCGGCGTTTCCTCGCGCAGTCGTGCTCTAGCTTCCGGACTGTCGCGTTGCCGCTCGGAGCTGTCTTTTCTCCTCTCCAGAGCTGACATATCCTAGACGAGAGATAGAGAGAGAGAGAGCGAGCCTTGACCTCGAAACGGTGCGAGTGCGATTGTGCGATTGTGCGAGTGTGTGCGTGCAGCTGATCGAAGGGGCGCGCGGGCGCGCGCGCAGTTTTCAAGGTCGCCGCCTCGATGGAAGTGCCTTCGCAGCGCAGCCAGCGCAGCAGCAGCAGCATCATCATCAGCAGCAGCGGCAGCGGCAGCCAGAGCCGGCTCGAGCCGAGCTCGTAGTAGTGCTCTCTTACTGGAGCGCGCGCTATAGAGACCGAGAATCGCGTGGTGTGCGCGCGGGAGCATGTGCGGCGAGTACGGCGAGCCATCCGTAACCTATCTTATTTTACATTCGCCAAAGTCGAGCCGCCTTTCACCCCCAGCGCGCATATAGCCGCCCCAACTCGTCTTCTTCGTCGCTTTGCTGCTCTCTCCCTCGTGCCGGACATGAAGAGGAGAAGACAGGACTGATAAGCAGAGTGAGAGAGAGAGAGAGAGAGAGAGAGCTGCTGCCCCCCCCCCTTTAAGCGAAAGAAGAGGATAAGTGCGCGCGCGCAAGCGCGTTTATTCAGCCCAAGCGGAAGCGAGCCGAAGGAGCTGGTCAGCCAGGATGGAGGACTCGTCGCCGCGGATACGTCCTTACCTCGACTGCTGGGACGTAAGTAGCTATATAGCAAGCCCCGAGAGGCTAAGCCGGAGGCGGCTGCGCGCGGGCCCCCTCGCATCTCTCGTCTAAGCGGCTAGGGGGCCGCCAGCGCCACTGGGACATCGATTTTTTGAGATCTGTGTCTGTATGTGTGCGAGAGCGAGAGAGAGAGAGAGAAAGAGAGCGAATAACGCAAGGATGAGAGAGCGCCTATAATACGGCCCTGGCTCGTTCTTTTATGCCTCGCCTGCGTTTCCTCTACTCGCTCTCGCCCCGAGGAGATGCTAATTTTTACGAGCAGGAGGGGAGCTCGATTAAGGGGATACTTTTCATTTTTCAATTTGTCGCCGCCGGAGAGTTATGGGAGGCGCTGGACGGAGGCGGCCGGGCCGTGCTCGGGTGTTACTACTGGCAGCGCTGCTGCTTAAGCTGCTGGCCTGGATTGTTGAATGAAATTCCGCTAGGGATTTTTCAGCGATTATTCTCCTCGTGATGGTCTTTTAAAGGCTCGTTTCGGCCCGGCCGTGGGACGTTTTTAGCGATTTTAGATGTAAATTACGTAAAGTATCGCAAGGTTTTTCATGAAGATTCGACAAGTCGATTCGGAGCCTCGATAAATTGACTATTACCGTGGAAATTGCGGGCTTGGCTATATCTACAATGAAATATTGACCAGCCGGGAGTTGGACCCTGAACTTCTGCACGGGAGGCCGACGCCTTGATATCGCGCCACTCGCTAAGCTCCCACCAAACTCTCTTTGCACTCTTTAGCTTAGTCGTTTAACATTGTTAGCTTAATGAATTTCCATTACGGATACATTATTATTAGATCTGTCAACGGTTTGTTAGATCTATTATAAAGCGCACTGCGGAACATTTCAATGCTAAACGCGAGCACACATAAATCAAATTGACATGTGGGCGAAACTCATACTTTTCTATAAACGAATCTGCCGTCCGCGTAGCGCGACGCATGCGGCAGCATATCGACAAGCCAGCAAAGCGGAAAGAGACGTTTTTTCGCAAACGGAACGATCGAAGCTTCATCCAAGTGAAATTTTTATTTGCACAGTGGAATATTAAAACCTCCCCCATCGGAATTCCAATTTCAGCAGTCGTAAAGGAAATGTTACACTCCGCCGAGCTCGCGGCGATATTTACAAAACTTCCTCCAACGCACGAAACATCGCGCTATTAAAAACCGATTACCCCACTTACATATACCTATATATCCACACAGAGTTACAAACATCGTCTGACCAACTCCGACGCTATCCACTTACCGTGCAAACAGAAAGAGTGGCACGTGAACTTGACCGTCTCCAGCTCGCATCGTTCCAGCTCTCCTAGCCAAGATTTCGCGTGGCTATATACACCTCGAGCCTCTTTTCGCCTTGCCCGCAAGCTCTCCAGCTCCGATTATTATCGATTAGACAGATTGTATCGCTCGCAGCGCCGGCATCCTTCGAGATGATATCGCTTAACGATTATTAGCCAGCTCACGGTTAGAGCTGAAAAAGTAGCCTCGTTATGGAATACAGTATGTATGATATATAGTTCCTTTAGCCAGTGATAAAGTATGGGGTGTTTTGCCGGGGTGGGCACGTGCGTGAGTTTGTCAATGAAAAATAAAGCGGCGTTTATTGCGCATCGTGATTTACGGCACGCGCGTACCTACCTCCCACGCGCGCCGCCAAATTTATTAATCCCACGCGCTGTCGTTGCTCCACTCTGGCTAATGTTACATAAATGAATTTTGAAATGGCCTGCGTCGTGAGCTCGAGATTATTCACTTTGATTGTTTGACGAGTGAGGGTAGTAATTTGTTTGATCGATAGATAGACGGTGCTTGTTGCTTGCTTCTTGCGGCTTTAACTATTTTTCGAGTAATTGGCAGAGAAAAACTAATTTAGCAAGTTTGAAAGATTTTTGAAATGACTGTTATGAGCGGCTTTGCTATGTTTCGTGGCGGGCTAAATAAACAGGGAAAATAATTGTTCTTACCAAAGAAATACTTCATCTTCGCTTCCCAAAGATAAATCACTTTGACTGCACGTAATTGAGACGTAGACCGCTTGATTAAGAGAAAATGAATTAGATACACGACATTCGTTTCTTTCCATCGGAAGAATAACTTTCTCGTAAAAGTTGGCCTGAAATTTATGATGATCCCGCGCCGCCTTGTCCGGAATTATGGCAAAAATGGCCATGACAAGCCGATATAGCACCGAACGTGACTCATGATAAAGATTTATAGGAAATCGCTGGACGACTTATCACATACACCGCTATACCAGCGCGTTAATTTCCGTCGCAAGCTTATCAGCTCAACACTCGAGAATTTTCGTCAATTTTTTTCCCCCTCGCAGGACGCAAAGAAAAAAAAGAGAGACGGGCGTTTGTAAAATAAATAAAGCTCGCTAGGCGCGAGAGCTCTCGTAACCCTGCGCAAATTTGTATACGCTTTTATGGAGCGAGCCTTAAAAGCTCAAGTGGCCATGCTCGAGCGAAAAGCTCGCGCTGAGCGAAATAAAAAAGAGGAGCCTCGTTATGCCGTTTATACGATTATACATATGTCATTCTGGATTTTTTTCCTTTCGGCGAGAATTATGAGGCTTTAAGAGTCTTATTTTCTAAATTTCTTCACTGACGAGTTTGCACGAACGTATTCGTCTGAATTTTACGATTTCAACTTTTGAATTATATTTACCGGGGTGTTAAAAATTTATAATGGATATAAATTTAATTTGTAGAGTAAAGTTAGTATACTTAATAAAATTGATCACTGTACCTACCTCTTAAATAAGCAAACTGAAAACATCTGAAAAAGCTCACGTAACAAGTCAACTGGGGATAATTAGAGCCTAACAAGACTGCTTAATAATTAATTTTAACTTTGAATTTTTTCAATTATTTAAGGCTTAATTCAGGAATTACTAATGCTAAATTAAAAAAGCCGTTTTTGTTTTTCTAGATACTCTATTCATTAGGCAATAAAAATAGCTTTTCTTAACTAGTCATACCACATGGTACGACTTTAGCGTGCACTTAATTACCGCGTACTTATACACTCGTTCGTTTAAGTAGTTTTCTTTGTATTTGATTCTGGAATACAAAAGTACTTTCTGCTTATCTCCGATTAAAACAGATTTCCCTCATTAATGAAGCCTCTAATTCTCAATACTCAAGTTCTTAAACTTTAATCTCGCCATTTTAACCAATATAACAGAGAGTGAAAGAAAATTTTTGTAATGGCAGAACGAGGACAAGTACAGCGTGGCGAACAGCCAAGCGCCGCTGCAGGGTGGCGAGGAGGATCACCCGGAGCGCGGCACCTGGACCGGCAAATTTGACTTTCTGCTCTCGCTCCTCGGCTACAGCGTCGGCCTCGGCAACGTCTGGAGGTTCCCTTACCTCTGCTACTCGAACGGTGGTGGTGCCTTTCTCATTCCCTTTACCGTCATGCTCATCATAGCCGGGCTGCCTTTAATGTTCATGGAATTGTCGCTCGGTAAGTTTTTCGTTTTTATTATTATTATCGTATTTATTATTAAGTTACTCTTTGAATTTTGGAAAAACGGAAGCTTTGTTTTTATATATGGAGAAAAATGTTTTAGATAAATTACTATATTATTATATGAAGATGTATACGAAACTTGCCAAGCTTTTTAAGAAATTACATTAGATTTGTTATAACTTTTACTAAAAGTCTAATAAAGTAATCTCAAAATGATAGTAATTATTTGGGGTTTCGCAGTCTACTGCCGCTTTATAAAAAAGTGTAGTAATTTTTCCAAAAACTTTTTCTCGGTGTAGTAAAAAGCTTTGGAAACCGTCCTTTCTAGAATTTATCTTAAATATGATGATGTCTTTTTTTAATTTGCACTTTTATGCTCGAATTTTTATGCTTTGGACGCGCGCACGGACTATAAAAAATATGAATTTTAAAACAGCTTCCGATAACCCTATCTCAAGACAGACTAACAAAAGAGCGTAGTAAAATTTGGAATCCCGCGTCTTTTCATCCCGAAGCCGCGACAATAATTTCCCCTCCTCGCTCGCGTAAAAAGGGCGCATTCTTGAAAGTCTGTCCGTGCAAGTGAAATAACCCAAAAATCATTAAAACACCTACATAAACTAGCGGTCCGCGTTACTCGCATAATCAAATGCGCAAAACGTTCCAGATATTCTCATTACTAGCAGCCAGAAGCCTCTTATTAATCATCCCGAAAAGTCCGAATTTAATAACGTCCGCACGCTGGCACGTAATAAGCGAATTAAAAGTTCGCATTCGTAAGTAAAGTAATTCTCTCACGCGGGTAGAGCTATTTTCGGAGCTAATGACATGCGGCTCGCTCGCGACCTTCGCGGACATAGGCGAACTTTCGGAGCTTGCGACGCGATGAGAAAGAGATAGAGAGAAACGTCGAATAAATTTGGAATGCTTATGTGATTGTGGATGCAGGTCAGTACGCGAGTCTGGGACCGGTGGCGGCTTACAAGAGATTCTGCCCGCTGCTAAGAGGACTCGGATACGGGATGGTGCTGGTCAGCTCGGTCGTTATGCTCTACTACAACCTCATCATCGCGTGGACGCTCTTCTACATGTTCGCCTCGGTGACAGGTCAGTTTAACTTGTTTTTTAGATTACAAAGTTTTCTTTTCTATTTAAGGAAATGAATATTAAAGTAAGTTTTGAAACAAACGTACTTGGATATAAGTACTCGAGGAAAAGTCCAATCTTTCCGATTGTATAATTAGAAAATCAAAACTCTCGACTCCCACAATCAAATCAATTCCGAACTAAGATCATTAACGAAGTTAGCTGAACTTTGCGCCACTCGAGCGCGGGCGTCTTTGCCGCGGTTCGATTTCCCGCTGTAAAATTACAGAAATTACCCGATCGCTAGTTCTGGTAAAGGCAAGTTTCTATAAATTCCGATTGTTATCTCGGTTCGGCCAGGTGGAGGCGAGCTACCCTGGAGCAAGTGCGAGGAGGGTTGGAGCACGCCGGAGTGCTTCATGCCCGAGGAAGCCATGAACTGCGCCAAAACTAACTTGTCGTACTTCATGAGGGAATGCCTCAACTCTAGCCAATTAACAGCAATTAATATCACCGAAGAGCATCTTCACTCTCACTCCGTCAGCCGCAAACCTCCCGCCGAGGAGTACTTCAAGTACGTATATCGATGCTGATTTGTTGAGCGATCGTAACGATTGTTTTCTGTACTATTGTTTGGAAATGACCTTTTGTTTTTGGGTTACAGTAATCACGTACTACGACTAAGTCGCGGAATTGAAGAAACCGGCACTGTAAGCCCGAAGATGGCCGGCTGCCTCCTGCTGGCCTGGATCATTGTTTTTCTCTGTCTTAGCAAGGGGGTGCAGAGCTCCGGCAAAGTCGTCTACTTTACCGCTCTCTTTCCCTACGTCGTGCTGGTAAGCTAACCATTCTACCTTGCGATTATACTCTTTCTTCTTTATGTCGAAAGCTGGCGGGAGTTAGCTTTTTATTAGAAACTTTCTGTAAGGAAAGTTGGTAAAAGATGGAAGTAATATGCGATTTCTTGATTATTCATTCAGTTGTTTTTTAATTTTTGCAGCGAGCAGAGATATTTTATTAAGCAGTATTTTTCGTTTATGAACAAAAGTCTTTGTTTGCGTGTGTTTACATTAATGTAGATAATCATAAAACATGTTAACATATTGAAACGTATAAATATTTATTTTTTAAATCAGACAAATTATTACTACCGCATCTTATGAAACTAGTAGATTCTATATACTCCAGAGGATCTCACTGAAAATCTTCCAATATAACTATCAAAAAGACACATTTTAATAGACTAATTCAATAATTTACTAAGAACAAGCAATTTAATCTCCAGATCGCCCTGTTCATCCGTGGCATAATGCTGCCGGGCGCCGACGTGGGCATCCTCTTCTACCTGACGCCGGACTGGAAGCGCCTCGCCTCGGCCAAAGTCTGGGGCGACGCCGCCGTCCAGATCTTCTTCGCTCTCAGCCCAGCCTGGGGTGGCCTCATCACTCTCAGCTCCTACAACAAGTTCACCAACAACTGCTACAAGGACTCGCTCATCGTGGCCGTCAGCAATATTGGCACGAGCTTCTTTGCTGGCCTCGTTATTTTCTCGGTCATCGGCTTCCTGGCGCACGAGCTCGACGTTGACGTCGCCTCGGTCGTCGATCAGGGCGCCGGCCTGGCTTTTATTGTCTATCCCGAGGTTAGATGCTTTTTCTTTGCCTCGATTTTACTTTTTCATTAGCTTGTTTTTCCTTTGAAAAAAGTATACAGTACGAATGCTTTTATTATTGCAGTCGCTTTGCGTGCGCAATTTCAAAGGATTATTACTGTGTCTTAAGTAGAAAAAGTCAGACTTGGCAAGACACATGCAAGCTATTAAAGCTAAAGTTCGCAGATGCATTTCATTATGCATAAAAGAAAAAAGTCATTTCACTTTCAATGTGCTGCAGAGAAATTTTTAATGCCTTATTCCAGGATCCTTTCTAAATAACGGCTATAGCGCTGCATAATTTAGTAATCACTTTTTATCCACAGGTTGTGGCGAGACTGCCCGTGGCACCAGTCTGGTCTTTGCTTTTCTTCGTCATGTTACTGACTCTTGGTCTGGATTCGCAATTCGCGCTGATGGAAACCGTGACGACCGCCATTCTTGATGGTATTCCAGCACTGAGGAATTACAAGTTTTGGGTGGTTTTGGCTTGTGCGATTTTCGGATACGGCGGCGGACTCATATTCACCACTAACGTTAGTTATTTTCTTACATTATTCATTAAAAGTACACTTTACTCAGACAAAGTTTGATTTTATGATTAAAATCGCTAAAAGACATTCGGTCAGTAGATACCGCTGAGTATGGTCAGACGACTCGCTTTATCGTACTACTTGCCTATAACCGTTTATTTTAAATTATAATCTAAATTATTCATACATATATTTTCTCATATTTCCCCAGGCTGGCATGTACTGGCTGCAGCTGATGGACAAGTACGCGGCCAACTGGTCGGTCCTGCTGATCGCCATAAGCGAGTGCATCCTAGTGGCGTGGGTCTACGGAGCCGACCGCTTCCTGGACGACGTCCAGCAAATGATTGGCGTGCGAGGTCGCTGCTGGCGCTTCTTCTGGACGTGGATGTGGAAAGTCGTGACTCCGGCCACTCTCTTCTTCATCCTCTTCTTCAATTGGGTGGAGTACGAGCCGCTTAAATACGGCACCTACGTTTATCCCATGTGGGCCGATGTCGTTGGATGGGTCGTTGGACTGGTGCCAGTCCTCGTCATCGTTGGTCTCGCTGTCGTGAGTTTTTTCTTTCTTTTCTACTTTTTAACGCCCCTCTCCCTTTTTCTCTGGAATTTTATCTCCTTTGTAGTTTGTTGTCTTAACTGATTCTTATTAAGTCGTAAGTCTTAATATGTTTTATCTGGAATAGAATGTTTTTAAAAAACAGAACAAATTTTATATATGATTGTTTACTTCATGTGAGAACATAACATAAAATCATGTTGAAAAGTATACTCTTATGACTTATACTTCATTAACAACTTTGAACAGTATCATTCATATAAAAATCTTACTTTTCCAAATTATATCAAATCGAATTAACAGAATGCATTTAAATACTCTGCATCAAAGCTTCTAAGATCCGTTAAATACATTCGTAAAAATACCAATGACAATAAAACAAGCTTTCATACGAGCTATTTAAAATCAAAATTCTCCGCATTAAAATCATCCCCGGAACACGGAGCGAGCTTTCCCCGCAAAACTGCCGCGCAGTTCCACGATCCCAGCGCCACCTACATCCTCCCAACTCATACCACCGCACGGTAAACGTGATCCTGCATCCCCCCAACCATACCTCCTCCCCTCGAACTGCGCGTCAATTTTGAAAAAAGCTCTCTCCGCGATAAAAAAAGCTCGCCCTCTCCTCATCAACACCACACCGAGCAAGCATATCGCACATTACGCAGAGCCAGCTGAGGGTGAGCGGTAAGCGCAAGCGCGCCGGCGGCTACGAGGAGGAGGAGGAGGAGAACGACGAGCTGCAGCGGGGCCAGGGCCGAGACAGCGTCTGGAGCCGCGCCCGCAAGCTCCTCCAGCCAAGCTCGGACTGGGGCCCAGCATCGCGCAATCCGCTCACGCCGTCCAGGACCCTGCCTCACACGCCGTCACCTGGTAATTATACTGCTTTTCCCGTTCTTCTACGTCTTTGTTTTTCGAGACGTTGCGTGTGTATATATAGCTTTGTTTGGATGCTAGGTCGGATTTTTATCTGCGCGGAGGCTGGAAAGTTGAGGGATTAATGCACGAGGGGGGCTGCGTAGTTTGAGGGGAAGGACGCGGGGAAAGTTTGAGAGATGGATTATGTACAGATTTGGGGCGTGACGTGGGGGGGGGGGGCGGTTTGCGCGGGATTTGTGGTTATGGCTTCTTCTTCTCTCGTTTAAATTCACTTTCCTGCGCTGCTACTGCTGTGCTTTTTGTTTTTTTTACGCGCAGTTTTGATCGCGCTGGCGGCAAGAATTAGGAGGAAAGTGGGAGTCGATTATTGAAATATTGCGATGGGGAAAAGTTATTTTTTTTTTTGTAGATTGTAGTCAAGATCGTTCGCACTATTTGTTGCATGAGGCAAGGATAGTTATCATTCGAGTCATTTCTACACTTAGCATGCTTTTGAAAATTTTGTTTTTCTTTATTTTCTTTGTCTTAGTCTCTTCTATATTTTATCAGAAACTATTTTATATGAATTGATGTATTAAAGACAAATTTTAATGAATCTAAAATAAAGTTAGTTAAATTAAAAGTAAAATTTTAGTACAGAATAATTTTTTTATGTGAAGACTTGTATAGTTGTACTCTAAATATATAGAATCTGAAAGATTTGTATTAGAAAATAATATTACTTAGCTAGTCAAAGCCAGAAAACATTTAGACTAAAATAATCTTACTTTTATAGAGATAATAGAAATAAAATAAAACTATAGTCTAATATTTAACATATAAAGTATAATATTTAAATATATAAATTTTTAAGATTATATAGATATAGATACATATTCTATTTATTTACCAACTTTTTAAATCTAAATTATTATCTTAACTTATTATTTCTTGACTTTATTATATACGATTAAAAAAGAATGAATATATTTAAAAAATTTAATTCTCTAATGCTTATAAACGCATCAAGGCTACAAATGTTTTCGTGCTCATTCGCTCTGAAATTAAACGAGAGTATAAAAAAGTCGGCTGAATACTTGAATTTCATTCACTTGATCGGTTAAATAGCCTATAAAGCTACTGGAGCACGAAAACATTCACAACAATTTATCTATTGAAGCTACATGCGCAATTCGTAAAAGAATTAAGAATTTTATTGCCGCTCGCAACTTTATTGCTCACAAATTACAAACTGCTCAATTAAAGCCATCTTCTTTTTATTACTTTTAGCCTTAATAATTTTAATACATTGATGCAAAAAAAAGAAAAAAAAAATTTATGGAAGAGATTAACAAGCCCCCGAAAAAATGTAAATATATATTAAACACACAAAACCCACCAGTCATTGAGTGTCGATAGCATTAATAAGTGAAGCTTGCGAAGTTAAAACGATATCCGCAGGACCCCAGTGCGGCGGCGGCTACGACTCGGTGCGCGACACAATAGTCTTGGTGAACGGGCAGCCGATGACGGTGCAGGGCGCGGCGGGCGGCAGTGCCGGCAACGCCTCCGCCCAGAAGCTGCCCGGGCCCTCGATACTCAAGAACTCGAGCAAGACCGATCTCATCACTTCGCAGCAAGTCTGACAGGAAGATGACGACTATCCATCCAGAATGCTCGGCGCCTACTCCACCTTCGGGTTTTAAGGGAGATCCGATCTGGCCGCTCCTGGCCGAAAGCCTTTTTTCTTTCCTGACACCGACGACGACGGCCGCCTCCTACATTGGCGATTTTTGACGTCCTTCTTTAGGCCTGGTGATTTGCATGCTCCTGTGTGTGTGGATTATTCCTTTATTTTCCACGCACATTATTTTATTCTTCCTTATTTCAATTTATGTGTAAAGCTATTGTTAAACAAACACAAGGAATTGCAGGCTATTCCTTGGCATTTAACAGGACACGTATCTTTTTCAATTGTACGACTGTGCTCCGAATAGAACAAACTTTTTTTGTTAATTTAATAGACTAAATGTTAAGAGCCAAAATATACCAAAGAAGATTTTATTATAGTATTGATTTTTTAATGATATTTAGAATTTAAAAATTTCTGTTTTAGGTTCTTTATTATACCATTTTGTTTATATCTACAATTTCTACAACCATACTGAAAAACATATAATAAAACAATCATTTTTACACGTAGTCAGTGCATTCAAGAGCATATCGATGTAATTAATTACTGATGCATTAATATATCAGTACTTTATTAAGGTCCAGTACTTTGGCAATAATATTCCAACATTTTTTTGACTACCTTACATACAACTTACAGAAATATATTGAATGCTACGTAGAACTGTATAAATATATCCTGTAATGATTCAAATAAAAACAAGTAATTTATAAAAATTTTATTTTTAAAACATCACACATGCGTGCAAATCACCCATATGTATTCGAAAAACGTCAAAAATGATACTGCCACAGTGCGTGAAAAAGAAAGCATGTACACCGTGAGCCAAATATTATATACACGTCTTTCACAATCAATTGAGGAATTATGTAAATGTTGTTGATTTTTAAATTCAAAAACAGTTATTAAGATATACACGAGAAATCGACGATTTACTGGAGAAAATCGCAAAAAAGAAATTTTTTGAAAAGAAGATATTTTAAAGCTGATCAAAGAAAAAAGTATAGACAACATATACTTATTATGTATATTATACAGAAATTAAAAGATGTTGCTTCCTGCTTTGTCGAGTGCAAATAAAAAGAAAATTCTTTGGTACGTATACTTACATTTAAGTATAACAAATGAATTGTAGAAAGTCTCTGTTTATTGATTGTTTGGCGGTGCATAAGAATTTTACTTTGTTGCGGCTAGTTTTTACTTGTTCGAGTTAGTTAGTAAGAATTATTTTTAAATATATAGAGAGAAAAGTAACGAAAAATTCTAGAACTAAGGAAAGTTGCTTGGTTTTTAAACTTTAACCGGTTTAAAGTTGTAAATAAATGCATTAAAGTAAACAAAAATAAAGAAAATCAATAATTTTAGAAAAATTCACTGCTTCATTAAAAAGAGAATTGAAGATTTAAGATAATGTTGCGGAAAAAATTTTAATGACTCTGGTAAGTCGTGATTGTTTCATCACATATAAGTAAGTCGCATGTGTTTAGGGCTTTTGATATGTTAGTTCTAATAATAAACAGTCGATTGAGCAAATTTCAGTAAATTCAGTAAGCCACGAATGAATTGGCACTACAACAATTTCAAGTGCAAAAATAATGGATTGATTTACTTGCGCTCAACGAATTAGACAACAGTGTATTTTTTATTCAGAATTTTAACACAAATCTACACAAAATTGGGCTGTGGTAAAACGTTGCAATTAATTACAACAAACGTACCCATGCGAGTACCATAGTTAGAATCGTAGACAAAGAAATCAAAAGGGAGTTGGATTGTTCAATGTCGATAGTCAATACCGAAAAAAAACCTTTTAAAAGAACGTGATCCTTTATTTTTTAAATGCATTGTTTATAAGTTGTATTGTTAGAGGTACACAAACAGAGCCATATATAACATATTGATATATACAAATGTTTAGGTATGTGTTCGAAAATGCGATGTACGAACCACATTGAATGGGTTCTCATTCGCATCTGTTATTATCTGTATAAATATTAGTATACAAATGTGTGTACATGTTTCCTGATCATTTATCATTTAGTTTCATTTCCCGTTCATTTACATGCATTTTCAAGATGGAAACAGCCAGTGGTCCGAAAGTGATTGTACTCGTGCAAAATATGTAAACCATAATGCCGTTTAGATTAATGTGCGACAAATGTCTTTGTTTAATTTTTTTTTCTTTTTTGCTCTACCATAACACAAATAGACTTCATGAGAACTTAAAGCTAAAATAAACGTCCGTCGATCTCTGCCTTTGATTTTCTACGGCTAGCGTTTTACTGAAAAGATTTTTTCATTTTATTAGATTGTCGATTTAACTAAGAAAATCTGAAAGTCTTTAGAGGATAGATACAAGTTCCTAAAATAATTTCACAAACTATTTTTCAAAGTTCTCATGATCAGCTTTGATGACATGAGAACTTCTTTTTAGAGAAAATGGGTCATATATATGAAATGTTCTCTTGATACGACATAGACTTAATTTCAATATTTATACATACCTATATACATCAGTGCAATCATGATTTGCGTTTTTATCGAGACAGAGTTGCAGTATCAAGTTAAACAATAGAATTAATAAATTAAGAGGATAAAATATTTTTGCTCATTAATAGACAAAAGAAAGTGGTAAATGTATTTTTCCAGCACGAGTGTAAATAACTCAGTTTTTAAAAAGTACGTCGACTGAACTTTAAAACTAAATAACATTAAATTATTTAAAGCTATTTTCGAATTTTTCTTGCTTTTTACTCTATGCATTACAATAAAAAAGTCCATTCATCTCGTTATTTCACTAGTTATTATTCTAATTATATGTATATTAATAAAAAATAAAAAAACTGTTTTAGGGAAATAATAACATATAATAATAAATCTTCTCTTATCAAAAGTTTAAAATTTATGTGTTCCAGGAATATAATAATTTGGCACATTAAAAATAAAATCACTTTTATTTTATGTTATATGTTTTGTATAAAAATTAATAGCATCAAAATTATGTTATATATATATATTTATTTAAATACGTTTGAGAGATCAAATAAGAAAACAGAATTGTTAAGTAAATATATCAAATTTGTACGTTTTATTGGAAATCAATCAATCCAAAGTATGTTTTCCTAAAACAGCTATTGTACATGTAGCATTGTATAAAATAATAAATTTCCTTTGCTGAAAATTGTTTTTTGTGCCAATTATATACATTCATTGTCACAATATTTGCATAAATTTTGTCAACATACTCAAAGGAGCAATAAGTTAAACAAATTTTATAAATTTATAAAACTATCTAACAATGGTTTTCCTTAATTTTTTTTGGTAATTTTTAAGAACTGTAAACTATAGAAATTAATTAAATCGGAATTGACAGAGATCTTGTTTCTGATAAAGTAGAAGTAAAACGTTAAAAAGGTATGAGTATTCATCAGAGGCTACAATAAAACATCTGATGAATACAAGTTGAAGTAAAAAATAAATGAGAAAAACAGTGAGAAATGCCGTACCTCTTGTTATTGTTGAGAGAGAGAGAGAGAGAAAGAGAGAAAGAGAAAACAAAGTTATGGAGAAAAGCGCGTGCGTGTGACAAACGAATAAAAGAAAGAGACGAGTAAAGATTAATCACATTGCAAAATAATGCATATACATAACAAAATTTATTTGTTGCACAAGTAAATGTATGTAGATATATGCTAATGTAATAATTCGGGCTAAAAAAGTATTTTTCCGCAAAAGAACATAGTGATATTTTTTCCTGATGAATATATAAATAAAACCGAAATCTACATGTGTAAGAATGAGTGACTGATCTAGTTAGCGCATCAAAATGAATTAAATGTCCTGCGCGGATACTTATATAAATATATATATATATAATACGGTATTCAATTACTGTAGCTATAATAAGGAGGAAAAAATAAGTATCAAAATAAGGCGAAGTAGGAAGTGTATAAAGTACAATATTATGATACTCATACCGGTGCTTTATGCAAGAGAACAGATATATAAAATTACGTGGTTATTATGTACGTTAAAATATAAAAAATAAAAGTTTTTTGTAGCGTCCAACCAAAATAAGACACTTGGCAAATTTCAAATTAACACTGCATAATCTATAACAATGAAATTAAAGAGAAGAAAAAATATTAATTGTAAATCATCACTTATTGCTAAATTATGCAAAGCTTACCGATTTAAGAATGCAAGAAAGCAAAAAGTTGCAGAAAGAGCCACGATTTGAAGATAAACACTCGGTTTTAGAAAAAAATGTTAAAAAGTTCTATATTTATCAAAAAAGATGAGTATATAAAAAAGATTGTATATGAAGGTTTTCGCAAAATCTTTTCTTAAGCAAATTGTAGAAAGAAAAAGTGAAGGTTGGTTCAAATAAAAAAAAATATATATACATAAAATAAATAAGTAAGCAAAATAAAACTAACGCGATGTTGAAGCGACAGCGACTGGCCGTGCGCGTCTGGCTAAGTGTTCTGAGCTTATAAAGTGAGCTACCAAAAAAATATAGAGCAGACAGTACAAAGTAATGTGTCCTAAAACGCTGTACGAGTTAAAGGGTTGTGCGAAAAGTAACGTTAAGTTGAAAGATAAATAAAACATGCCTGATCTTATAATATCATTTTTTGCAGCACAATAATAATCGCAAAGAGGTTTTAATTGACAAGTATAAAAAAATAATTCTCTAATTATCTTTTTAATCGAGCTTTATTTCAAGTAGATTAGAAATACTGACAGTACTGTATTTTTACTTTATTTGGGATAAAAATTCACTTTTGAGAATTTCGGAGAAAGCATATGCTATATGTGATCCCAGGGCTCGTACACGAACTTAGCATATATGTGTGAGAAAATGCAAACGAGAACAAGAGTTTAAAAGTATGTGCGTTTAAGGGTGCCTGTGCGTAAGTGAGACGAAGTTACAATCCAAAAATTTTTGAAAAAGGTAATATACATAGCAACAAAAATTGTCTATGATCACAAATATCAATTTTCGAAATAAACGAGCACACGGATTTTGTTTCCCAGTGATTATGTGTAACAATACAAAAAATAAAGAAAATGTGGTGATCCATAGTTAATAGAATATTATAAAAGTAGGTTAAAAAAATTATTGAGGTTGCAAATAACATCTTCGTAAAATTTATGCCCCTTCCCCCTACTCCTAAAGTATAATTAATTGCTTTACCCTGCAGTAAAGTTTTAAAGAATTATACATAAAATACTGTGTGGAAAGGGATACATTTTTACGTAGCAATGTAGACACAATGCCGAAAAGAGATTAGGAAATATAACTTCGCGATGTTTACAAGGAAACGTCGAATAATTTTTTGACGTTTTTCGTTTTATCAAAAATATGTCTTCTTTAATAAAAATTGTATTTAAATAGTAATTTAGTGAACATTTATACTGTATGAGCATGTTAGTTTATTAAGGTGAATTTATTATTCTTTTTTATCGTTTTGACGATACGTGCATTTCATTATCTTATCTTATAGAGTATTTCAGAGAAAAATATCTGGTTTGTGTAGACAATTTTATTGATTCAGTTGTCTGTGAGTTGCCGTTTAACAAAATGCTTACCAATTAAAAAAGAAAAATCAAGATTCATTTTTGAGAGATATTTTATATATATATATATATATGTATACACGTTGTTACATAATGTTAAGGCAAAAACCAAGTTTTGTTGCGATAAGGAAAAAGTATTCTTGTAAAATGGCTGACTGTATTACACAAAAAAGCAGATGTATTTAATTTAAGAAATAAAAAATATTGAGAGAGTTGTAATGTACTATTATGCAAATATATTGTACTATGAAAGAAAATATATACATTATATTCTGTGTATATGTATATGATGCGTGTAAGATTAATAAAGTGTTGATATATGGTTGACGATACGTAGGTGACTTTTACTTTTTGAAAATTTTCGTTTCACAATACTAGAGTAACACACTTGTTATATAACTTAAATATATGAATAGCTTACAAGTAAATATTCAATATCATAAAAAATACATTTGTTAATTAATTTTTATCTAAAACGAATTTGATTAAAATAACAACAATTACGCGTGTATAAAATATTATAATAAAAAGTTAGCTTATATTAATGCCTACACGTTTTTAAAATCTATTACTGGACAAGATTTAATTCTTCTCATTTTCGTCGATGGTACGGAAGAGGTGATAACGTACGACATGCGCGCACTGAATACGTAATGCTAACCGTTACGTAATGCCACACGTTGAAACTTTTTTAACGATACTGTTGACCTTTGGGCTACTATTTCTATTGTATCAAAATTAAAAAGAGCGAAAAAATAAGTGGAAATACTGCACCATACGTAAGTAATGCGCGATTAAGAATTTCCCTTTCAATTACGTATTTATAGAGTATACCATTCTTTTGAATACAAAAAAATATCACAACAGCTGTTGAAAAAGCTCAGTTAGTCTATAAAGTTAATTCACCGGCGTCCACCGTCCTGAAAAGTAATTTTTTTCTCCACGCTACTTCATATCAACAAAAAACATACAATTTATAACGCTAAATAAAAAAATATCAAACAATCCGATCTTTCAACTTTTTAAACAACAACAAATTTTACAAATTTTCGCAGTCCTTTACCTCGACATTTCATAAACGAGCTGTCGTAACGAGGCAATAAGATTTTGTCAACACGGTATCTTAACGAACATTGCAATAATAATTTGTCAACGCGGTATCTTAATGAACATTGCATAGACACGCCTATTATTATACGGCAGCACGTATTGTATTAAAAGAGTATGTAGCAAAGAATAAAAGAGAATAATAAAGGCATTGCTTAATACGTATCTTTGGAAACACATCGAGGATGATGCAGCGAGGCGCGCGCGCTTCGCACTCTTACGCCTTTCTTTTATCTCTCCATTTCTATACATTTCTTTTCCCAACGTTTTTGGACTATCGATCTGCCTACGATTCTTTGCGCAAATATCGCGTTATATTTCGATAAGCTAAGCAAACTCGTAACTACCAATCAAGTCTGAGATTCGAGCCAATCGATGTAAAAGATGCAAAAAATTCACTTTTAGTGTATAAAAAAAATATTATTCGACACCCGTGCAAAAATTGATTCTCGACTATGGCAATTATCACCCTCACTTTGTTTGGGCGATAAACTCGCTCTGGTGCGCGAATCCAATTTTTCGCACACGTATCGAAAATTTCTAATTTCGACCAACAATTCGAATCGCAGAAAGAGCGAGTCCCTCAAAACGTGAAAAGAAAGCAAATTACAGAGTTGCAGCTCATCGCGCGTTATTGCTCGCCGCCTGCCTATCTCCTGTAACAGGCGGGCGCGTGAGCACCCTGGTCCTAGCGATCGCCCCGATGATCGGCTTAATCAGCACCAGCAGCCCACCGAAGAACAGCGAGGCGAACACCAGGTCTCGTCCGGTCTCCGATGCGTGAGCCGTCTCTGTCCACCACTTGTTGTAAGTCCCATTGATCACCGTTGCCAATAGTAAAATCGTTAATGCGATCCCGCCAAAAGCGTGCAAGACCTTTATCAGAACTGGTCGGACTCTGGGGTAGAGCCAGTGGGTATTGTTGGCGATGATGCCGAAGCTGGCCACCACGCAGGTGATGACGAAGGTAGCCAGGCCCAGCTGGCCGTGGGTAGTCTGGAAGTGTTCCTTGTTAAGCTGGTTCTTGTTGACGATGATGATGACCAGACCGATTATCAGCAGGCAGATGCCCACGAGGTGGAGGATCCAGTGCAGGGTCACCCGGCCCGGGCGTTTTAGTTTCTTCGAGACGTACGCCTCGCCTGATATGGCGTAGACTGCTTCCATCAGCAAGAGGCCAGCCTGGAATTGTTCGTTTTTCGGTTATTTGATTGATTGTTATGCTTTGTTGGATTGGACGTTTTCATTAATGGGTTTTGTTTTGATTCTTTATTTTTATATTTATTGTTTTTTTCGGATTCTGACTTTATCTGAATGTCAATTTTTCACGTTACATTCATTTTCGTTTATATAAGCACAAAAATTACTAATATTTACTTAAAGAAAACTATTATATACATGGAATTAAGGATATCAAAAAGAAATTTACTATTTTACGAAGAGACTTGTAAATTTGATGTCGCTCATGACCCATAAAGCAAGTGTCACATAATTTTGTAGCTCGATAGACAAGTAAATGCTTAAACAGCTAATGATCGCGTCATTAAAATAAAAAACATTCCAGCATGCCATCAATAAAGCTTCTTTTTTTACAAAAGTCTAAACAATGATTTTTTTTCTCACAACATCGAAACAATGTATGCAAATTCAGTGCAGCATTTTTACTCGGATTAGTCGATTCCAAGAAAGTATAAAACAATCGTACTGAGAAGTCTTAAACATCGAGTCACTTATAAGCAGCTAATAATTAAGGCTGCTGCAGCGCGGCGAGCTCGGCTGTTCCTGAATTCGCTGAGTCAAGGTGGGAAATTTATTAAAAAGGAACGGCCGGTAATTTTTAACGTTCCTACGGCCTCGCTTACGACCTCTTTAAAAGCAATTCTTGACAATTGTTCTTAATGTCGCGTGTGTGTACTCGTTATTTATTCTAGCCCGTGTATTTGTTATCGCTGGAATTTAGATAATGCATTATTTATCGTTGAGTGATAATGGCGCATGCCTAAGTCAAATTTTAGACCCTTGAAATGATGTAGGTTTTGGAGTTTTGTTGGGATATGTATTATATAAAGTTTTAAAAGTTAATTTCTATTCAGATATATGCCACATAAATATGCCACGATCCTGGGTCAGCGCGATACGCTGCTACTACCATTGTAAAATCAATATTGATGAATTTGGACCTATCATGCATAAATCTACAGCTCGGATTTATCGTTTCTATTGCTCGAACTAATTAAAATAACTTTCAATATGTATATACATCTAGAAATAAATTCAAAGAATTCTCTTTATTATTCAGAGTTATCTTATTATAAAAATTTAAGTACGGTAAACTTTATCAAAACGAATTATATTGTAAACATATTCAAATATAAATTGTACAAGGAAAAATTGTCTCAAAGGTTACTTCGTGATATAGTCCTTAAATTCACTTTCAAATGAATTAGCAATAATGTAAATTAAATGCTTAAATGGAAAGCACATTGAGTTTGAGATTTATTTAACGGAAGACTACACCTTGCTATATAAATGACGCTTTTATCGGCGTCATAAAAATAGCTCATAAAAATTTCATTTCCTCACTAAGAGCCGTCTTATTCATCGGATGAGGTAAGAAATAAAAACATTTTCTAATGAATCTATTCCGTAAGTACTAAAGAATGAGCGCTCGGCTACTCTCGAGAAGCCGCTATAAAAATCACGTCTTCCGATCCCCAGCTCCCAGGCACTTACGCTTAATTAACCCTTTAAGTGACGCTCGCGATTTAAAACCCGATAGCTCCAGCTTCTAATTCACCACGCGACAACAATTCCAAACGCGTCCAACCTAAAATCACCCAACTCTCAGCACCTCGCACAGTACAGCAATAAAAGCACTCACCCCAAGTGACATGCAGATCGGATGCCATGAGAAAAGTTTGTAATTCTCGAAGGCCAGGCCAACGATATACAGCACCGGCAGTAGAAGCAGCAGATGCGTCAGCACACTACCGATGAGCGCCATCGTACTGGGCAGTCCCTTATCAGTGCCATGCTGCTGCTGCTCCGTCTTCATGATAACGCCGCGTTCGTGTACCCCCAAAAAGCTCCTCGCAAAACCAGCTCCACTCCTCGGCTGTGTGTACAGGTACTTGGCTCGTCGGCGCGCCGCAGCTGCAATCGTTCAAACGTCCAGCAGTCATTAACGGCTCGGCCACTCACTACTATACATCGCGGAGATCCTCTCCTTTACGTAACGATGCCGACTGCAACCAAATGCCCGGCCAATGATTCACGCGCAACGCCTGAAAATTCCTTTTTCTCGCTGCGCGCGCGTGCGTATGTAAGCATGCGTGTGTATACTCACACGAAAGAGAGAGTAAGTAGACTGTGGGTATAGGGAGGAGCCGGACAAGGAGCGCATTGCTGCACGTGCAGCCGCCGCGCCTTCGGGCAAATATTATGCTTCGAGGGGCCGATTTTTTTCTTTCTTTTTACTCGTTTTGGCCGAGTCGCCCGCTTTATAAGCGAGGGGAGAGAGCGGATGTTTGGACGCGCGCGCGCTCTGCTTCTCGTCTGTTTAGGGCGAGTGCATGCGCTTGTGGGAGCTGATTGATGCAATGGGATTTGGCGGCTGGCTTGAATTAGTGGAACTCGTTTTCGGTTACGCTGTATGGAGGATTGTTTTAGCGTTGTTGATGATGGATATGCGACGCGGAAAGCGGGCGTGTGTTTTTTTTTCATCTTGGCTCTTCGCTGGCTTTTTAGGGATAATCGGCGCGATGTTTATTTAAGTGGATACGTTTGTTCGGAGCGCGTCGATCGGTATGCGGTAAAATGTTTCGTCAAAACAAATTTGAATATTGAGTTCTTAGGTTTGGTTTTATAGTCTATGGTAATTTTGACGCTCGCGCAATAAAAGCGCTTAAAAACAAATAAAAGGCTTGTAGCGCGGCGTCAATTAAATATGTTCAAATAAATTAAACATTGAATAATAATTGAACGATTCGTCAAAATTTTAAATAATAACGTACAGCGAAGGTGAAAAGTGCTTAAAATTAAAATATTTTCATTTAAATAAAACTCGCGTCACTCATTCATTAACCGATCATTCATTTTTACAAAAAAGCATGCCTATACATGCATCGAACCCAACTCGACAAAAAGGAAGCTAAATCGCTATAAAACAACGGCAATTACGACTCTAAACAGCGATGATCCAATGTAAACAAAATTAAAATTCAAAAACTGACTCAGCCGTCCGGCAAAAAGTTCTTCCCGTATACCCGCAGAAAAATAAAACCACAATCAAATCCCGATCGCAAAAAGCCGCGAACAATGCAGCCACCTATTCCCACAACACTCGCTAGCTGAAACGCGACGCAGAAGAAGCTCGAAAAAAAAAAATTACCATCTCTTTTCCATAAATTACCATAAACGATCGGCTCTACGCGCCTCGTCTTCGCGCCGCTCTCTCGATACACCCAGCCTTTTTCCCGCCTCGAAAATCCCGGCGCGTTTAAAAATAAAGAGCCGTACAGTCCAGCCTGCGCGCGAACGGGAACAATAACAAAGCGCGCACCGGGCGCGCCTTATTTAAAATTAGAAAGACTCCGAAAGCGCGCTCCGGAAAAAATCGGCGGCACTCCACGAACCTGTTAATGAAATCGCTGCTGCAGGTAAGTCCAAGCTGCTCAGCGCTGCATCGCGCGATGCTTAGCTATATGCACTTTAGCGTCTCTGCTCGCGCTTCTCCAAGTACACAGAGCTCTAGAGTGCTTGCGACAATGGCCGAGGAAATCCGCGGATAGACTGACTGGAGAGCGCGAGAGAATCGCTATACGAGCATCCAGACGCGGGAGCCGAAGCCGGCCTTGGCTCGGATAAACATCGGCTTGTGTATATACGTATACGTGTGTGCGGCTGCTCGTTTCTCCCACTCTCTCTCTCTCTATGTATACAGCTACGCCGCGACGTATAGCTCCCCCATACTCGCAGCTCCGGAGAACGGAGCAGAGTCTCTCGCCTCAAGCACGATTTCTATATCCGAATGCAGCCTCTCTCTCTCTCTCTGGGTTTCCTCTCGCGCGACAGCGAGCCGGAGAGATCTTTTGCAAGAATGAGGAGTGCGCGGCGTTGATCGGCCAGGAATTTTGATGAGCGCAATTGGGTTTATTAGGGGAGCGGGCGAGACGGAGGATTTAATTGTCCGTGAGATGGATTTTTTTGAATTATGGATCTCGAAGTGGGCGTCAACTGGAGTTTGTAGCGTTTTAAGGAATGAGGAATGGTTTGGGTGATTAGCTTTTCAAAATCGCGAAGAGTGATGAGTTTTGCAAGGTTTCGAGAGTCCGTTTTGCAGTCTGGATTGAGTCACATATGTGCGTTTTAGTGTTTAGTTAATGATGATGAGTTGAAATATTATTTGGACCAAGGCTGATTATTCAGACGATGTAAAAATTTGAATGGCTCTTCTTTATCCAGATTGTAAATAATTGCGATTTTGGTTATTTTTATAATCGCCGTTTAGATGACTAATTGACGCGCTGACAGTTGCATGATAAATTACCAGCAGCGAGCCTCTTTTGGCGCAAAGCCAATATGCAATTATCAATTCCAAACTATCAAAATTGTTACCGTAATATCAACACCAGCAAGAAATCGCTTCCTCACTCATCCTCCCAACAAGGAACAAATCGCTCTTTACATAATCTCCTTATTGAATCACCGCGCGCATTTGAAAAAACTAACGATCCTCCAAGTAATCAATCCAGCAAGCAAAGAAACTCGCATTCAGCCAACAACGCGAATAAAGCCACTATAAAGAAGCGATCGTCGGCGCATCAGCGCGCGATTACAAATCCGAAGATCCTTTTTAATTTATGCATTGTTGTCGAGCTAGTCACGGCGCTGCGCGCACAGCGGCTATATTAAATGCGCGCACGGCGGCGCGAAGAATGCGCGGATCGCGCTCACGCACCTTTCAACAGCTGTAATGCAAATAACGCTAATTTTTCATTCATGGTCACCGCGACGCGCGGCTAAGAATGCCGATCTGCCGCTATTGTCGCTTTATCGGCGATCTGTATGAGTTTTTTTTTTATTTTGTGTCTTCCTGATTGAGAAGCTCTTATTCAAATGGGGATATATTTGTAAGTGTTTGGATGATTTATTGTTGATTGAAGGTTTGCGAACATGATTTTAAGATGTTGACGTTGTTAAGTGGCTGACAGTTCGGAAGTATTGTAGTAATATTCTTAGCAGAATTGATTTATGGAACTTTGTTTCAGACAACTACTTGTTTTTAACGTGTTTCAGAAAATCGTGTTTAACATAACGTATAATTTACTCATTTACCACACGTAACATATAATTAGACAAACAATTTCAAATTATTTTTCAAAATTTACATATTCCTTTATTCGTACTAAAATTCAAAGTATCCAACTCATGGCCTGCAATAACAAACGATTACCCCGCCCTACAAAAGCCAGCAAAGTGGCCGTTACCCTATCCACTTACAAAATCGAAACCGATCGATTCCCCGGACAATATCTCGACTAGCAAGGTCAACGAGCAATATTTCGGCTTTTCGGGCTAAAACAATCCAGACGCATTGCTAGCATGCAATAGCCTACGATAGAACCTTAGAGTGCACACCGGTCAGCGGTTTTGTGTTGTCGGGCTACTCGAGCGTCGCCATGGATACGCGGCAGCCACTCGAGCCGATGCATTGTCGCGCGGCTCGATCGTTTTCCTTTATTTTTACTCGAAAATATTCCACGATGTAGATATTAAATAAAGCGCGGTAATTTTTACGCTAATGTATACTATATTAACTTGTAAATGAGGTCTGAAAAATGGTTGCGTTGGATAAACGAGGGACGTTTATTGTCGCCACGGCGCACAATTTTTTTGGTGTGCCCGTGCAGGGTGACCTGGAGGGATATGAAATTGATTTGTTGGAGAAGTTTTTGGAGCAGGCGAAATGCAGGACGCTTTGCGCTGTCCCGCTTACTAAGACGGGGTACTCGGAGCCTCGCGTCAGGTTGACTAACGAGCTGTCACTCGGTGAAAATACTTTGGTGTTTTTTAAGGTTAGTACTTTTTGGTAACGTACGGTTTCGTGTTGCGGATAAGTTCTGAAGTGAAGTTTGAGTAACAATATTTTATCGTAATTTAAAGCTTGTTTACAAAATTTGTTAAAAAATCTTTAGTATATAATAGGCAATTTTCAAGTAAATTAAATTGTATGTATAAAAGAGCGCTTTTTAAAATTTTAGTAAAATCTCAGACGATTAATCTGGATTTTTCGAGTTTACTATTTTAAAAACTAGTTTTGTAGATAATAAACTATATTAAAGGGAATTACTATTTTAAGTATTTAAGTATTTAAGTTATTGTTTTACTCAGTTGCATTAATTTTAGTAACATTTTTATGTTTTCTCATCGTAGAATTAAATTATCGATTTTCCTGGTATTATTTATTTATAAAACATATATAACCGGAAAGCTAACATTTAACATTATTATATTTATGAATATCTACAACTTTGATTAGCTATCTTCAACTCTAAATGATAAGGAAATAAAAAGATACTGTCAGAAAAACCTAAAATAGAATCAACTCGACGTAAATAAGATAAACCATACTATATCTACTTTAAGAAATTTAATTTTAACTTTCCTTAAACAACGTTATGTGGAGCTTATTCGAACAGGGCAGGCTTGAAGATACCAAACAAAAGTATTTTCTAGAACAGCAATCCAAAACTAAATTCTTAGTATCAACCTATATCAATGTCTAAAAATACTCTGTTCAACATGTCTCCCTAATTTTTTATGTTATCAAAATTTAAATTTAATTAGTAAGGCTATAGATAAATAATTTACCTGATCAACTTGTATAAATTAATTTGTGGAAAGATATTTTCATTTTAAAACATAAATTATGATATGTAAACAACGAAAAAATTTCTTCAAATTTTTTATCTTCTACTTTGAATATATTAAAAAAAAATGAAAAACTAGGCTCACTCATCCCTACATGAGTTACTAATCTTTGATTCGTAGACTTTGATATCTCAGAAAGTTTCATTAACTGATAATTTAAATACTCTTGAAAATACACCGGTATCTCAAATAATTTTAAATACAAAAATCAAATCCCAAATTAACACTAATCCA
>JAPYZA010000810.1:0-33648 GCA_030522685.1 Eupelmus azureus | reverse complement strand
ATTTACGAAGATCGATATCGACAGAAAATTTATTCATCTCACGTGATTGGCATTATTTTTAATAATAAGTTTGCGAATTCAAAAAACTTTACAAGCTTAGAAATCTGTGACAGGAATATTTGTCTGCGTGACCAAATAACTCCATAAAATCTGGCCAATTTGAAAACTAGAAAGTTGTTTTTTAGTTGCATATCTAATTTTATTGATTCTTACCCCGTACACTAATAAGTTTTGCGTATTTCGATCTTTAATGTTAACTTTATTATTTAGTTACACCAGAATAAGAAATATTTCGATATACGCAGTCACACGTAAACGCGAAGTAAATAATTGAACATGAAATATCTATGCGCACCTAAACATTTCGAATGTGAATAATATCAACAAGTATTTTCTTCGAAAGCTGACGCCTAGCTTTGCGATAGATCCTACTCCGAAGTGGTTTTTTGTTCAAATAATGAGGATCTAGAAAATACATTTGAGATTCAAACCTCGAATGTCTAATCTACAGTAAAGAAAGAAAAAAATTGTCCAATTACTATTTTCTATAGTTAATTTTTATTTAAAAACTTTTAATATTTAAATTAAAAAAAGAAAATTCGTGTAAAGTTAATGTAATATACGCGATATAAAGTATTCATATTTTGATTAATAACCGATTAATGTAGTATACTGCTATCTAGAAATTAAAACAGAAATAAAATAAAAAATAAATTGTAAATATATACGTGAACTTATTTGGGTATGCCGGGAAAAATGCCGATATTCGATTATGCACTTTATCGATTTTGAATAAAATAACACTATTTTAAGTATTTAAAGTAATATTTTCTAAAAAGAGGTTGAATAGCAAAGTTGCTTCAGGTGCTAATTCAATTTTGAAAAAAAAATCAATTTATTTTATTATGCCGGGAAGCCGTAGATTTAATCAAATATCTAATATCTTTGTGACGATTGATAAAACGCTAGCTTTTGGTTTGAGCGTTTCGGAAATTTATTTATACAAACATGTATGTCCATGGGACACATGTAAGTTTTTTTGGGCAGTATAATATTCCATGAATCTAGACAGTACACGTGTTCTATCTTCCAAATCGTTTAGTTTTATATAATATCGAATTAGTAATTGGATTACAAATCTATGGTCATACAGAAAATTATAGAATTTTATTAATTATTTTAAATTATTTTAAAAATAAATAAATTATTTTTCTTTTGTGGTACTTAACATTGTAGCTTCCCATTGAAAATAAAAAATTCACATTTCATATTTTCTTTTATATTTTTTTCAGTCTGTTACAACTTAGTCCGAATTGTTTGAAAAACTTGGCAACTTGACTATTAGAAGTAAACTTATTCACTTTTACGATTTTTATTATTAATTTCATTGAATACTATTAAGAAAAACAACTTAAAATACTATTATAATAAAGAAATATAAGTAATTTACGAAAGCATACTTAATTGTGCTTTCGTAAATTGGTTCTGTTATATCTGGCGTATTATGCCTGTGACTTTTCAAAGTATCCGCCATTAAATCTATTTTTCGTTATAATTCATGAAATTAACAGTATTATATTGAAAGGTATAGTTAAGGTAGTAGAAAACAAGTTAAATCTAGATAATTAAAAGCAGGTAAAACTGTATTTATTTAGGTCACAGTAAATTTATTTGAAAAGCTTGAGAAGTGAATGTTCAAAAAAGAACCTTTTCTCTTAATGCCGATGCGTTATCTCTATTAAATACTAACTTTCCGGTAAGTCTATGAATTTTTTATGAAAAATTGGGGGGACCCTTAAATCCCCAAAAACGGAGTAAACTCGATTTATTTCAAACGATTTTCGTAAATGCTTAAATTTAAAAGAGATTCATTTCACTTTGCACGTGATGTCACGATACGACAAAAGCATTAACTTTCCATTTCTTACTAGCGACAGCGCCAACGTTATTCAATAATTCTGACAACGTTATCAAAAATAAGAGGCGGAATTTATGATTCACTATTATGTATAAGCAAGCCCGGCACGTGCCGAGCTTTCGTGCGAACTGCGTATTAAATCGAATCCTTACCTCTAACAAGTTGCAAATTGAATTTGTATGTAGGTTTGTACAGGCGCACGTGTGTGACACCCGACGGCATCGTTAAAAAAAAAAAAAAAAAAAAAAAAAAGAAAACAGGAGAAAAAACACAAAAAAAAAAAAAAAAAAAAAAAAAAAAAAAAAAAAAAGGGAATGACGGAAAAAGTTCGATAAATTATACCGAGAAAGAAGGTATAGCGAGCAAAAACAAGGCGCGATTTCAACAGTCACGCACACTTGTTGATAACGAGCGCTCGATCATTTTCTCGTTAACGCGTGCGGGCTATACTCGTTTTAAGGGAGAGAGATGGCCCATCGTGATTTTTCGCCTCTGATCGCTTTGTTTTTCTCTATAGAAATGTTTAGAGGCGTGCCTTTATTTTAATTCACGATGTTCCCTTTTGTAATTAAGCATAATAAAATAAGAATAATAAAACATTCTAATGAAATCTCATTCTTTTCTTATTCTTAGATACAAATAGTGAACGGAGTAATTCTGGTCGCTTGGAAGCAAGAAGTACTCGAGCGGCAAATAGACTACGGAGCACAACTCGGCCAAGTGATAATCGAGCTAGCGAGAATGGAGCTGCAGAACTTTTATAAAAACGTTATGCCCGTCGCTGAATACTTTGACCAGAGCGAAATGCTACTCGTGGTAAGATACATATATCCATTTTCACTGATCAAATATACCTTCCCCTCAAATGTCAAGCCAAGAAAGGAAATATTAATAAAAGCCGATGATAACAGGTGAACGGCGAGCGCAACCCGACCGAAGTATACGTGGACTTTCGCGACGCGGTGATGCGGATTCTGGGTCTGAACGAGGACGGCGAGGCCGCACCGAAAAGGCAAGTCTCGAGCTCGATGGAAGCGGAAGTAAGTTGACTATTCTTCATAGATTTGCTAGTAAGTGCGCTGCAGCTGCCGCTGGCGCAGCTCTCAGCGATGCCACTTATAAAAAATGTTGATGTTTGCTCGAAAACATAGGTGGACGTCGAGCGAGAGCCCCAGCAGGCGAGCCCCGTACCCACGGAAAATCGGATAATAGCCCCAGCTGACTCCTTGGCGCAGCCCGCCGTTATAGGGGATGAGATCACGCCCTCCAAGACTGCCGATATACCGAGGAAAGGCTTGCCGCCCATCGTCTGGGTGTTAGGTTAGTTGGATATTCAGCTACTGCGAAAATCAGAGAGCTATTGCCTATTTTAAATCTTTACAGACTTGTCAAAAGCTTTCTTACGAAAATTCAAAATTTCACCTAACAAACCTTTCCCATTACCGAAATTTACCATCCGAAAGATCGTCTATTAAGCTCGATCGCGTGCTCGATTCGCATGAAATAAAAGCAAAAATTGTTTGTCAACAGGTGGTCCGGGCAGTAACAAGGCGCTGGTCTGCAGCCAGGCGACGCGCAAGATGACGAACTGGGTGCACGTAAACTTGGGCAGCTTACTAGTAACTCTGGGCGCGAGTAATCCTAAGGTCAAGGAGGCCCTCGTATCCGGCGAGCTCGTCTCGACGGACGTGGTTATGCAGCTGGTCGAGCAGCAGATACTCTTGAATCGCGAGTGCAACGGCATTCTGCTCGATGGCTTCCCTAGAGACTTGACGCAGGCGCGAGATTTTGAGAATAAGGTAGCTACTTCACTTTCGTTGGGTGACAATAAGCTTTTTGGTTAGACTTGTTTTTTCGCCTTATTTTTCAATTGATTGTAAGTATTTTCCTAGTTGGAAAAGTACGTGGAGTAACTAATGCTTGAGAAATTATGTTAATAAAACTTGTAGCTTATGAATTATTATTAAGGTAGTTGTATTTTAACATATAGTTTGCTGTTCATAAAATTTAATAAAATTAAAAATTATGGAAATCCGGGCAAAAATATTTTTTATATTCAAGAATAATCTTGCAAAATTTCCGATTGATTCACCGTCTCTGTTTTGAAATATATCATTTCAAAGTTTATTGTTTTTACCAAAATTATATGATGTAAAAATTAGTGTAATGTAAAAAGCTCTAAAACGTTAGAAATTTTAATTAGTAAAATCTATATGGTAAATAAATTTTAAATTTTATAAAAGTATTCTTAAAGTTTATTACGATTCTCTATTTTGTTACGTTTTACGATCAACAAACTATACATTACAGCACAACTACCTTAAGCAAAAGAGTTAATCGATTATTTAAATGTCGCAAAAACGTGAATTTGTAACATTTTTGTGGAAACAGTTGTCTAACTAGAACTCGACTGTATCTACTTAAGTTATGCATTTGTATAAAGATTTTTATTTTCAAACCATAAACAATTGAATTTAATGAAACATCTATAAAAAGTAAACACGATATAATAAACTATAAAAATCCATCGTCATAATTTACAATTAAAAGAAAATAATCAGTAAAGTACAGAAGTCAAAAATCTGTAATAACATGCTCTTTCTCTGTGCCCGCGCACACAGTTCGGCCAGAGGCCCGAGATGCTGCTCCTTGACGTATCGAAGCAGCAGCTGGGCCGCGGTCGCATCTACGACGGCGTCGAGGCGTTCGGCCGCCGGCTGGAGCTGTTCCGCGAGCTGGCCCTGCCGATGCTAAAAAGCCTGGATCGCGAGGGCCGGCTGAGCATCGTCGACGGGGACACCGAGCTGCCGGCCGATCGGCAGCAGTTCGCCTCGGCTCTGCTGGAGCTGATGAGGCGAGCCGCCCGCAACGAGGACGACCCTAACAGGATCAGCGTCCTGCAGTCCGAGGACGACGAGGAGGAGCTGTCCAGGCGAAGAAACGCGCCCAACGGGGTGGCTAAGCCGATCGCCAACGGCGTCGATCACAGGGCTAATGATGCAGTGATCGGCAACGGTGTCGCAGGTATTTAATTGCTCGCTTCATTTTACTAGATAATAAAGCTCGGTTCGTTCTTTTCATTCTCGTTCATCTTTTCTTGAAAATAAACTCATGCTCGCTTTCACAAGCGCTGAAAGTTTTACTTGACTACCGATGTTCTTTACGTAAGCAGGCTACCGAAAACTTTGGAAATTAATTGCATAAATCCGTGTCAAAATACAATATTGTTTACATACTTCTGGATGCATAAGAAAAATTGGCACGCCAAATTTTTCGATAACCTCATATCTTAAGTAAGCCAACCATCGAACGGCGACATCCCGCCTGATCAGCGTAAACCCTTCCGTTCTCAGGTGGCCGCAAGCCGGCGGCCTTCGCCAACGGCGGCATTCCCATGAAGACGGCAGCGCGCCGAGTGATAGCCAACAACCGCCAGCAGCAGCAAAACGGCAGCCAGAAGAAGCCGGCAAACCAGGCCCAACAAAACGGAGTCAGCACGATCGGCGTCGACCCGCTCCGGCGCATGTACAGCGAGGTCGAGGGCGGATACGCCCAGCAGCAGCCACCCACGCACCTGCACATCTAGCCCCCGCCATGCGACCTTCATTCTTCGCTTTTACTTGTATCATACATGTCACTGTCTCGATATATGCATAGCTGTATAACTTTTGCACACGGGTGCCTCTGTACGCACGTATCTACGTGTGCGGTCTCTTTGCGCGGCGGGCTTTGCAAAGGATGGGCCTCGCGATTTTTTCTTGGCTATCTTGATGCCCGGACTTGTTGCGGGGATACGCAGATTTTTGTACTTTCGTTATTCTTTCGGATCACCGACTATGCTTCTTTTCAAGTTTAACGTACTTATTTAGATTTTACTTACGGTTGCGTCGTTTTACGTAAGGCGTTACGTTTTGATAGTTACCTGTTCGAATACCCTAGTTATTAGTTTTCTACTGTAAAATTTCTTTTTTTATTTTATTTTTTTCATAACTTAATGTAGGACTTTATAAGCTTTGGTTACTCATGAAGCTACTTTTTAGATTGTGTTTAATAAAATATTAAATATCATTTTTTCGAACAATTGCTTATTGTTAAAAAGCATAGAGAAATTAACGTTCAGTCCTTTGCAAAGTTGTAAACAGTAAGAAAACACATTATTGAAATCAATTATTAATTTGACCGATAGTTCGAAAATAAATAAATTATTTAATTCCCTTTTTAACAATATTTTCCACAAAAATACAATTATTTATGTTCGAATAAAAAAATTTTAAACAGTAACAACAAATATTTACTATCGGTATTAAAAAGATAATTGATTTTTTAATAAGTTTTTTAATATTTAAATGCATAAACGCTTGATGTATACAGTTGGAAAAAGAACTTCGCGCGTTGAAATAAATAAAAAGTAAGATGTATATTGAAAATACTATTAAGAGATAAAGGTAATATAATTGATATTAACAAATATACCTTTGCATTTAAATTAGATTAATGTCATTAACACTCTGTATTTAAAATACTTCCAACTGTGAATGTGTTATTTTTATTTGCAAAACAAAAATGAATCACGAATTATCTTGAGAGTATTTTTCTAACATGAATTTAAAGCACGATTAAATTACTTTACTAAATTTACATAAGTAAAAAATTGTAGATTGAAAACCTATTTATAAATTTACCATTTTTTATTTACATGCTATTGAGAAATTGTTTCATCATTGTATCTATATTTTATCAAATTAATTTTTAGAATTAAAAACTTGAAACTTTTTAATTTTATACATACATATTAAAAATAAGACGACAATTTAGGATAACACAAAAAGGACTGTCGTGATAGGAAAATGCTCAGACGTAGAATATAGATACAAATTAGTTGAAAAAAAAAACTTCGATATAATTGAATAATTAAATTGAAATATAAGTACTTTAATAAGTAAATAAAGCGAATCGTTAGATTAAATAATTTCGAGAAACCATAAATTATTCAAATATAAGCTTTACTAAATTTAATCTTAAAGTAATTTGAAGCATGAAAGTAAAATGATAAACAATTAAAAGTTCTTAAAACTTTAAAATTAATTCGATGCGTATTTTAAAAGTATGTTTAAAATTAAATGAAAACTGAAAATGGATTTTCTCGAGATTAGATATCGTGCGCATCTTACCGATAGACTGTTTTCTATAATCAAGAATAAATGTGTCGAAACGAATCGAAGATTCTAGAAACTAATTAATTAAGTATTTTAAGATGCTTAAATCTAAGTATAATTTTAAAGTAATTGAATAAAGATAAATTGTACATAATCGCGTATACAAATATAATGCGATACTGAAATAAGAAACATAATTGCGTATTTTAAGTAGAAGAGTCTTTCTATTTTCGAGAGCGCAATCATTGACGATCGGTACCTTTGGACGAATTTCGTAATTTCGAACATTAGTTTTTTCGTAAAGTACGATTTGAAAATTTACACATATGATAAAACAAATAAAGAAAGAAAAATTATTAAATTGTTGCAGTTTCACACTATTGTCAAATGAAATTGCACATTTATTGCTTTGAAAAAACTGTAGTCTGAAATTTTGAAATACTTCTGCATTTTAAACTATTATTCGTGCGAGTTAGTCATTGCGTCGATAATCGATAAGTGAACTCTTCTTTTTGTACTATACATATACGTACAGTTGCAATCACAATTTTCTTTATTTTATTTTCTTCAAAATTTTGCACCAACTATTTAAGTAGTAGTCAGTACAGTCAGTATATTTAATTTATAGAATTTATAATCATATTGAGTACAAATAAACGAAAAATTTGTAATTTTTGCGATTAAGTACAAGAAATTGTTATTGTAAAGAAATACAACCACAAGAATGCAGGGAGCAATCGATAGTTTTTAAAATGTGAATAATTTTTATATAATATACAAAGCAGAATAAAAATTCTCATATCTAAAATAATCATAAAATGAAAATCCGCTGGCGGGTTTTGTACTCTTGACTAAGGTTTGTACAATTGAAAAGTAATATAGTTGACATTGAGGTGTAACAGAAAAATGATCATAAAAAAAAACATAAAATGAATAAGTACAACAGAGGTAAATATATTTTTTAAGAATAGTTTATTCAATCAAATATTCAAAATTGTATTTATGTTGCGTTTTCCGTCTTGCATTATAAATGCACAAAAAATAAAATAATATACATGTTTGGTTTTATCTTTTTTTATTTTAACAATCAAATTGCTTAAAAAAAATTGTATAATTAATTTTAAGTGTGTAACACGACAGTAAGGGTTATCATTTAATCGACGTTTTATTATGATTTGAAATGTTTTTAAATTTCTTTACAAAATTTTCTTTGTTAATTTCAGTTAGTTGTTACAAAGTATTACATGCTAATGATTTTATAAGAAAGTATTTTTCAAGGATATTAAATGTTTTAAATTTTTTATTTCTATTTCGGATTTAAAAAGTTGTTTTATTAACAATCTTCAAACATTAAACAAAATTTAAGTATTAATACAAATAAGAAATTAAACTATTGTTGACCAAAAAATGAATTAAAAAAGAAATAATTTGTGAAAAAGAAATTTTTTTCTTACTATATTTAGTCTGGGATTGATTGACAAATGTATCTTATTGTAATTATTTCGACTATATCAAATAATTTAACAACGATTTGCTGATTGATAAGCTATTTATAAGGAATATTTATTTTGAAAAATTTAGTACTGTTAAACATAACGGTTATATAATTAATATTTTATAGGTCCAATTGAATGATAAGTAAAGTAGTATACACGTTCATGTTAAAAAGTTTAATATTCTGATGAATTTTATTCTGTATAAGAAATATTATTAAATGGATTGCATATCCATATTTAATCCCAGTTGTTTTATATATTATTATTAATAATCTGTTAAAAGTTAAGAGATAAGAGAAAGAATCGAGCGATTTTACGTTTAGTTCAATGTTGAATGTACAGAATCAACTAGAATGCAATAATAAATAACCTCTACACTTAAATACAAGTCTCCCTGTCATTATACTTTCTTTCCTTGCCATCTATCCTGTTATTGACTTTCCTACTTCTTAAAGCTAAAAATAAAGTTCTAACGTGGCTTTGCTTTTAATGTTTCAAATTGCTTGTTTTTTAAAACTTGCTCAACTTTTAACAATTTTACCGTCAATTTCATACTTTATGGAAAGATGGGGCATGTTTGAACACATTAAATTTCTTGTATTTATGTTCATACATAATATGCGACCCCATCCACTTGTCAATGACATATAAATTTAATCTTTCATTTCAAGCAATAATTCGCACACGAAATCAAAGCTTTTTATTGACCTTTGAATTTTTAACAGTTACCAATCGCGTTTTAAGTGAACTTTATTGCAAATTATTACTTCAGTAATAAATTTTAAACCGAAAATATTATCGTAAAAAATAAGTAAAATTAAAAGTTTTGAAGTATTCTAAGCTTCGAAAGTTTCACATATAGAAGTGAGTAATACAAATACCAAGATTTTTTTAAATTGTGGAGTAAGAAGTACATTAATACTCGGAGCAAATTTGCACATGGACTTTAAATGGGAATAAAATATATGTAATAAAATATAAATGAAAATTTGTATAAAATCACGATTATTAAAATTCGAAATAATTTAAAATCATATAAATTGAACTAAAAAAATTGTAATAGTAACGTCAAAGTTTAACTGGTAACGTCCAATATTAAAAATGCAATCTTGCTCCAACATTCCCTTTTTTATATGTTAAATATTCATTACATATGCTCATTACCTTAACTTTGTACAGAAAAAACCGTCATTTTAATACTTAATCAGACAAACGTACATTAGCATCTATACGTTGCTGTGACATCTTCCGACATATATTCCGCATTATTTTATTGAAAAAAAACTAATAATTAGATATATTCGAAGCGAACATTGTTCAAAACTCGCCGGAAGCTTAAGATCCAGAAGATGGCGCCTGCTGCTTCCGCGAGCAGAAACTGCTAGAATCAAAGCGCAGACTTGGCCGAAGTCTCGTCGAAGCGTTCACCAATGTTCGGAAATTCGGCAGCTAGCCCAACTGACAGCGTCCGAAAGTCAGAGCATATAAAAAAAATCAAACGACACGCCCGGCACTAGATGAAAAAAGTGTCGCTTAATCTCGAACGATTAGCCAGTAACCAGCCGAGGCGCCGAGACTGAGGCCAGTCAGCGCCATGTTTGTTTTAGTCGGCCGCCGATGTCGATCCTCCCCGAGGTATATCAACTCGCGAGCGCCAGACAAAGACGGAACGAGCCTCGGCCCAACCACGAGAGAGACAGAGCAGGTGAGAGCATGTGTGTGCGAGTATGTATAGGTTCTGTATAGGTGATAGCAGCTGCGCGCACAAGTAGGTATATGTATATATAGTTTTGAAAGGCGGGCGCGCTAGTGCCGCGCGCCGCGCGCGGTGTGTTGTGGTATAGTTACGCCATCAGCCGCGAGAGGAGAGGAGTAGGAGAGATAGAGGAGAGGTGCCGCTGTGCGCGAGTCGCGACTCTCGGACGATCGTTTTGGTGTGTCTGTGTGTGGCGCCCAAGTAGCGCGTATCTCGCGCGGGCGCCGGTCCTCGCGTTGAGAATAACACACGACTGGCCGACAGACAGATAAAGAGAGAAAGACAGGAGGAAAGAGAGATAGTGCGCTGGTGATGCTGAGGAAAACGCAACATGGTGAGTGCCGGATAACAGTGCGCGGCGGCCGGTGAAAATTTCGCGCGCGCTCCGATATACCTACACACTCGCTCTCTCTCACTCTGGCGCGGATCCGAGAGACACTTTTGGAGGAGCGCGCCGCGGCGGTGGCGGCGGTATAACATAACACGGCGCGCGGCGAAACGCCGCCGCCGCAGCCGCTCTCCAGCCACTCTCTACTGCCTCGATATGCCACTGCTCTCCGCAGCAGCAACAAAAGCCGTTTTTCAAACTCCAATCGAACTTTCGTCGCGGCGGCGAGCTTCAGGCTAATCTCGCGCCGCGGGAGCGCCAAAAATGTACCGAGTGCTCCGTTTGTTTGTCAATGAAGCGCGGTTACGTTGAGAGAATTTTCTCCCGCGAGCTGGATAACGCTGCAGCGCGCGAGATCGATCCTTGCCAGAGAGCCGCAACATACGCACGGCTTTGATTTAGCTTTGAAAAAATGCATTATCCAAGAGCGCTGTGTGGACGGTTGGCGCGCGCGGCCCAGTCCCGTGTGTGTATATATACGCGCCGTGTGTGTGGCGCGCGCGCCGGAGCAAATCAATATAATACAGCCGCACACGCATCGCCGCCGCCGCCACCGCCGCCGTCGTCGTAGTCGCAAAGGAGCAAGACGGAGCGATGTATGCAACCCGCCTGCACTCCCGCTCTCTCTCTCTCGCGCTCGCTCGACGATACGCCCCCGCGGCCGCTCTCCTATACGTGCATATACAGATATATCTCTCTGCACTTGGCCATTCCTACCTATGTATATATATATGCAACGCACGCGATCAAGTTTTTCCCGCGCGCGGCACCGCGACTCTGCCGCACTCGAGATTCTCTCTCGTCTGCGCGCGCGGCTGATGCTGCTGCCGCGCTGATATTATCGAGGATCAAGGAAGACTCGCGCCGGCTCCGCGAGTAAACATTGAAAGCAGTTTTCGGCTTTAGCGCCGCCTGGCCCGCAAGAGTGCATCGACGTTTCGGAGCGCATTCGCGAGTTTGTGTGTGTGTGTGTTAGCCGAGGATGTATGGTATAGCCGCCTAACGATTGATTTCGTTCGCGGGCTCGCGCGCGCACTTTCTTACTATCGCTGGCTTTTTGGTCCACGCTTGCCGAGACTGCGATGATGTGACTGCGGGATTTTCGCGCGCTTTGCTGGTCCGTGAATATGAGCACCGCGGAAAAATGGTACTGGAGCCGCGGAATTATTTTTTATGCTGGATTTTTAAAGACGAGCCGGGAAATTGTTGTATTCAATGGTAAAAAGTACTTTGACTTCTAGAACTTGGTGAAAATTAGAATTTTATCTATCTCGAGTAAACTGAGTTCATGATAAATTTACTATCATTCAATTGTGTTGAAAAGTTGTTTCTTAATTTTTACCAATTTATCAAGAACCACTTTTATATAAATGTACTTACTAGTAATACAGCAATTTGCTATAGATAGAATCTTTCTAAATTGGTTATTAGGCTCAGTACTGGAATATTTTTAGACCAGTTGCTTAGTTAAATTTGTAAATGATGCAACACCCTAAAAATTGTACTAATTTAATTCATTTAATCAGATACATAATTTTATTATGTTTCTTTGTTTAATTTTTAAATTTAATAACACTGAAAATATATTAACTGTCAAACTGTTTCAATTTTTTTTTTTAGGATATATAAATTGAAGATAATGTGGCTTCGAAGTGAACATGTAAGTCGAAGGCTGCGTGGCCGATTAGGTACTGCTGTTGTCACTGCAACTAAAGGTACTAGTCGACGAGTCCAAGCAGGTGCTGTTCGTAAATCTCCAGCCATAATTAATAGTAGTCAGCGTGTACATACTACAAGTAAGTGTGGAAGATTATCACGTTGGAGAAGACGTTCACCAAATCTTCTAAAGGAAGTACGTATGAACAACATTACTCTATTTATATCAAATTTTAGTGATGTAGTTGAATATTAATTAAACTGTATTTTGCTATTTAGGCATGCAAGGAAAATGTTTTAAATTTTGCAAAATCAACACCAATTAGGCGAGAGAGGGGCCCTCGTCGAAGAAAGTGTATTAAACGTTCAATGGTTACATCTACACCACTGAATCGTGCTTTGCCTAAAGATAAAATAATTGTAAGCTTATTAATATTTTCTTCTAATAATACTTGTTTAAGATCTATACTTTTATTTGAAAATATATTTTTATAGACTTCAAAAACTACTAATATTACTAAAGTATCCGAAGAATCAAAGGAGAATTGGGATCTAGATACTCTTTATTCTCCATCTCTAAAAATTGCAGAGGCAGTTTGTTCTTCAACACCAACTGAAGACTATAATATTAAACATTCATCTGTTACTTCTATTACTGAACTAATGCCTCCTCCTGCAGAAACAGTACAACCAGATTTTTCATGTCTTCTTGATGAGGAAGGAAATAGAACATCTGGTATGTATTATGTGCTCTATATTTTTACAAATTTAAGTATAATGAAATTTTTACTCAACTCAATTACCTCTTTTTTTTTCAATTATATATAAACATCTACTTTCATAAAAATTTAGCTTGATATTGATATAAAAGTTAGAGTTTTTCAAGAAGTTGAGTAAAATTAAAAAATTTTTAAACATCAATTGATTATAACATACACTATTTTTTATATTTAGATTTCATAAATGTTTATAATTTTAAATTAATTTTACATCTCAGTTTCACCTATTTTAGACTTACTCTCCCTACACTATTCAGCAATTTGTACATCAACCGATCAATCCGATGAGTATTACAGTGTTATGCACTCAACTTCCATTTACAATAGCCGTATGACATACTCCACAGAAAGATACTTTCCAAATACCAAGTATTCATTTATTAATAATAATGAAAATAACAGTGATCTCTCAAAACATCAATATAATAATATTGAAAGCGAATCCTCCAAATATGAATCTACGCTTGTATACCCATCTTCCAAGTACAGTGGTTTATCAAATGTAGAAATAACAAATACAGAGCCTTCTCCAGATACAAATGGGAATATTGATGGAAAATATGAATCAGAGGAAATCAACAGAGAATATCAAGATGTCAAATATATGGAAGTTAGTAGTGAAGAAATCGTGGAGAGTTGTGATGTTGATAACATGGTTGCACATGTACAAGACGATCGAGATCCATTTGATCCCTATGTGTTTATTAAGCATTTACCACCATTAACAGCAGCTATGAGAGCAAGATGTCCTGCTCTCCCTTTGAAAACAAGGAGCAGTCCAGAATTTAGTTTGGTTTTAGATTTGGTAAGTTCACACCTTTAATAACTAGATTTAATATTTAAAGAAACAATGCCTAATAAATGAAAATATATATTTTTTTTAATTTAAGGATGAAACGTTAGTTCACTGCAGCTTACAAGAACTATCGGATGCATCATTTCGTTTTCCTGTTGTTTTCCAAAATATAACGTATACGGTTTTTGTAAGAACAAGACCATTCTTCCGAGAGTTTTTAGAACACGTGTCTTCATTGTATGAAGTTATACTATTTACAGCGAGTAAACGTGTTTACGCGAACAAACTGATGAATCTTCTGGATCCCACTAGAAAATTAATCAAATTTCGATTATTTCGAGAACATTGCGTCTGCGTGAATGGAAATTACATTAAGGATTTGTCAATTCTGGGAAGAGACTTATCCAAAACTGTGATTATTGATAATAGTCCACAAGCGTTTGGATACCAGGTAATATTTACGAAATTAAAGAAAGATTTATATTTTTTAAATTTTAGCGAAATTCATTTCTTTAAATATATATATATTAATTTACAGCTGGAAAATGGTATACCAATCGAAAGTTGGTTTGCAGACCGAGGTGATAGCGAGTTAATGAAACTGGTACCATTTTTAGAAAATCTTGTACATTGGGTAAGTAATTAATCTAAAAAAGTAATGCAAGCTTGATTTTCTCCCTAATTTAAACTCACGTTTTAGGGTGGAGATGTCCGACCACGAATCAGGGAACAGTTTCGTCTTTTCAGTTTTTTACCACCAGATTAATATTAAGATAGTTTAATATATTTAGAGACCATGTCAATAAAAGTATTTTTTACTTTGATATTGGTCGATAATAATACGTTTTTAAAATGTAAACTATAGATAAATATAGGCAGTTTTGTTACGAAATACATCACTGTACTATATAAACAATTGGCGATAATGTTTGGCTGCGAGTTTGAAAGATAAAAGATAAAAATTTATTATCTAAAAAACCCAAAGGGTATAAAAGTATATATATATGTATATATATACATATATATACATATAACACACAGAAGTACACATACATGTAAACATACACACGCACACACACACACATATATATATACATATACATACACTGTAAAAAATTATTATTCTGGAAGTGAAGCACAGTATCAATAGATTTTAAAGTTTTCTGTGACAAATTATAAACTTGTGTAGAAAATCTTTGATTAATATAAAAAATACTGTGCCTCATTTACATAATTGTTTTTAAATATCGATATATTATTTTCACCGGCCTTGAATTAAGGAATATATCCTTACGAAAATTTTTTAATTATAATATAAGTTTAAGATTAAGTTTTTATATGCGCACCGAACCGTCAATTTTTTCGAGTCACAAATTTTATATTTTTTCAATTATTAAATAACGATATGTTTTTTAATAATTTTACATTTCATATTCGCATTAAATATTCATTGTTATAATTCTGTATATAGAATGACGCTTTTCCGGTTTAAGAAGCGCTTCTATTTTTTTTACGTTAGATGAATATAAGGTCGTATTAATTCATAGTTTGATATCATGTTAAACGTTTATGAAAATGAATGTATTTGAGAAATAGTTGAGCATTAATAACAAACTTTATTAGTATATGCTTCGAAATGGAAACGATAAAGAAAACATATTCAGTCGATTTTCTGGTTGAATGATTTTTTACATTTTATACAAGTTCCTTTATTTTACGGCCATTTTTTAATTTAAGTTTTTTACAAAAATCATAAAATTGTTTTTCTAATTCTTGATAAATAATCTGAAGATATGCACAACTTTTTTTATGTTCTGTATATTTAATATATTAAAATTTTTCAATCGAGCTTGATAAAAGAAAAAGCAAGATATTAATCAATTGATTCGTTCCAAATAATGTGACTTCCAATTGCTGTTGGAAATCCTCCGTTCGCTAGACTCCCAATGAGCACACTAGCACGCTAATAGCGGAGATAAAAAGAGAAAGAAAAGCTAAAAAGCGTTAAAACGTAGAAAAAAAATAACGTTATTATAAAAAAAAATATGCCTTAAGTACAAAATAAGATTTAGAAATTTAATATGTAATAATAAATAGTTATTACGGTCCAAATTAGTTTTCTTGGCGCCGCAAAAACATTGTGCTTTTTTAAATCATATTTTTGGTATTCTTCATGTAATAACAAACGTTTATAAATTAATTGTTGAAAAAGTATTGTAAGCAAAATCATCAATAGTTTTTCATTTAAAAATAGTTTGCGTTCTAATAATTTGAATTTCAATCAAAAATTACAATTAAACTATGGTGAACAAGTGTTAGAAATAATTTATATCTTTGTTATTATTAAATTCATAAAAAAATGAACGGAAAATTTTTTAATTGTAATGTGAAGAAATTGGGGATCAAACTTAAATAATTTTTACAACTGGGTCCATTAAAATATTTAAACGAAAATTTAGTTATTATATTTCTTGTGAATATTTGGCAAAAGTATTTTTACAAAAAACATGAAAATTTTTTATAACTGTCTACGGAAATTGTTTAGCAACTTCGACTTTTAGTTTAAAAAAAAATGATTTCTTTGATACTTAGTGCCCAAAGCCCAATTTTGCCCACGCTGGAATAATAAGCGTATTTGAAATCAAGCTTTGTAAACGACGTGTCAAAAATCATTGTTTAATTCAAGGGTAAAAAGTGATTTTAACCATTTGAAGTTCAGATCATTTTCTAGCACTAGTATCGAAATAATAGTTTTTCGTACTTTGGGCTCATAAACTCATTTCCGCGCTGCTCAAAAAGAGTGTGTGTTAAAACAAGCACGTCGTACAACATAATTGTGTTCGATACTTGAGAGTGTAAATAAATTCAATCTTATGTGGCCTTTTCACCCTCGTTACTATTTATTATATATTAATATAAAATAGGTAGTAGCGGTAGTAATATTAATAAAACTACTATTTCGGTAAAAAGGTCATACGAGCTTAAAGTCACTTTCTTTTTAGAGTATCAAACACAATTTTTTCGTTAAGTGTCTGTAAAGCTCGTTTTAACAGACGCATTTCTTCTGAGTCCAAAAAATAGTTATTTTTTAACATTACTACTAAGGAAATTCGACTTTTCAAGCCTATTGAGAATTTGCAATTTACTTCTCTCTTTACGAACATTTCTCAATAAAAAATAGTGTATGGAGTAAAATATTATTAATGATTGTTTTCATTACAGACTTAAGAAATCTAATTATTCTCACTCATTAAAAAAAATACTATGCGGTTCATGTGCACAAGGTGATTCTAGAAATACCGTTTTTAACACACTCATTTCGCTCGCGCGCAATAGTACATTTCGATATTAGTGCGAGAAAGTGATTTTAGCCGCGCGGGGACGTTTGCGAAATGTGTACTTCGCGCAGTTGTGTCGTAATGTATAATAATATTTAAAATCACTTGCTCATTCATAGTTTAATACTTTATATTCCTACTTATAAGGAGAATAAAATGAATGTCGAAGTTTTTAAAAATTTAATCGTGATACAAAAAAATTGTTTCATAATGTTAGGATGGACAAATGTCTAAGAAAGCTTCTTCTAGACTTATTATTAAAAGTGATCTCAGTTGTAATACAGATAGTGAAGTTTTTTTATGCGCTGGAAAAAAAGACTATGGTCGTTATGCATCACTTAAGCATTGCATCCGTTGATGGATTAAAGATATATGAACAAAGGAAATGAATGGTTGTAAAAAATAATTTATATGACTTAGTAATTAGATCAAGTTCGTACTAACAACTTAGCAAATTTAGAAACATAAATGATAAACCTATTTGTAAGACTTTATGTATGTATCATATCCCATTTACTGGACTAGTCGTTTTTATTTTTTCAAAGAATACTTATCTTAAGCGTTTTCTACAAATTTTATAAATCATTATTTTTTTATTCACTTTGTTTTATATACATTATTATTTTTTTCTCATTGAAAATGAAGTAGCTACTTAATTTGTCCATTCATTATTCCTGATATTAAAGTTTATAAAATTTTATACCAGGAAAATTTTGTCATAATTATCAAAATAAGATGCAACATTGTAATTATAAGTAATAGCAAATAAAACTAAATATTATTATCAAGGCATAAACTATTATATAAATAACTTATTCGCACGCAAAAAAGAAAAAATTATTCATTTTACACAGAGCAGTTACGAGCAAAGGAGAGAGCTAATCAAAATTTATTATTAAATACTTGAGAGAATACAACCCACAATGTAATGGGTGCTAGTGTGCGATAATTTAGGCGGCGTTCAATACTTTAAGCATTTATATAGCTTGTTATAACAGCGCAATAATATTGTAAAGTAGCTTCCACAATCCATAGTTCGATTGTATCTATGTGAATTGTTATGTGTATACTGTCAAGTAAACAGAAAATGAATCGAGATGAGATTTAGTTTTTTTCTTTAACAAGTTCTAATTTTAAAATATTTACAATATTGCATACCTGACGCACATAGGGCAAATTTTTCAATGTATATGAGATTTACATTTGAAGATAGATCAGAAATAGGTTACTGTAGAAATGTGGTGAAAAAATTGAAAAATGTAAAATACAATTATAATTGTACCTGCAAAATCTAGCGCAGTTTGCGTGATCAATTGAAAATTGAAAAAAAGTTTATATCGAAATATTTTTCACCTTATTTCTGAAAGAGGTATTACATCTTATTTAAAAATCTTTTTTAAATTTAGTGTGATGATTTTAATAAATTTCTTCCACAATTTACAAATAAATGTTTAAATTAATATGTACATTGTTTTTTTTATTCACCCTATTTTCCATTTATTAAGTTAATTAAAGTGGCTGGAGACAAGAAGTAAGTAATACTTACTAACTAAATGATATTGATGCTGTAGGACTCACTTAGGAAGAGGATTTTTCTAGTTTAATTCCAATAATACATGAAAAAAAGTATTTATTTTTTTATTGTACTTTTAATATAAAAAAAATTGTTCTTAAACAGCTTAAAAACAGCTATTTTTATGTAAAGCAATGTATAAATATTGAAATATTATTTTAAAATATATTAAAAGTTGATTTGTGTGCAAAAGCATACACTTGTATGTACAAAAATGTTTTGAGTACAAAAGTTAAACTTTAAGGATGTACTTCAGATCATGTAGGCACCAAGTATTTTGTATCCGAGTATCATGATCTTACTCTAAAAGTCGTAATCTTTAAATAGTATACAGGTACTTGATTGAGGTGCAGTTGAAGGACATTAAAAATTATTTCCTTTTGATTTTTAACTTTTTCATAGCTTGAATGACTTTCTTCAGAAAAGCTTGTATACATGTCTGGCATGTATTCCAAAAAAAATATTGTCTTATTACATAATTCTCGCCTCCAACTTATTTTCTGTTCATTAGACTATTTGATCCCTATAGCATGAGGTGAAAAAATGCTGAAACACGTTATTCTTATGTCAAATATTATATATTATAAACAATACATAATGTAGTTAACAAAACTTTCAAATTACAAGATAACAATTTTAAATGTATAACACTTAATTAATTTGTAAAATTCTCTATCAAATACTAAAATATATTTTTGACTGTCTGAATTACGGGTACATTAAATTGTTTTATTTTTAATACAATAATAGTATAGAATATTTAAAAGTAAATGCTTCAGTAAAATTTTCACAATTTTTTTATTACCTAGTTTAATACTATTGCACACAACAAAGGTGACTATCAGAATACTTATTTACCTTAGAATTAGCATAGCAAATAAATTTCATTTCATTCATTTCAGTATAATGCAATTCAATGTACCCAAAATTCGAACATAGCCACTTCTATTCTTCTTCACGCCGAAAATACCTATCCTCAATGCGCCTGCAAAGATCAATAAGAGTTGGATAACTTCTCACAATATTAGCCAAAGTGTTATCTTTCGTAAGTGGTGTAGTTATTATGCTAAATATATGTCCAAATAGCAGAGCATCCAGTTCATTTGGTCTGATGAGTTTTGTAACAAAAAGAAAATTTTTATTTTATTTTAATTATTTTAACAACAGTATAATATTTGCATAAAAAATACAAGAAATTTATAGAAAGTAATTATAATAAATAATAGGATACATTTACACATATTGGTGAGTTAACATTCAATTGGACAAAGAGAATTAAGATTATCAAATGAGTTATGATCATCAAAAACTGCTATGATGGATTCTTCTGATGAAACTTCTATTACTTCAAAGCTATCAATGCTGAGATTAGGCGTGCGATTAAAATACTGTTTGTTAATTTTGTAAGCATGATCAATAAGATGAGGATATTTATGTATGACCATAGCAATATCTTGAAAAGGAGATGGAAGTTTTGAGGTTGTTAAGGTATGGACGTGGGAAAACACCAAGGCATCTAATTCATTTGGACTTTAAAAAAAATAAAGCATAAAGTATGTTAATTTTCAAAAAGCAAAGTAAATATAAATAAATAAATTCTTACTCGTCTCCAAAGAAGAATGTTTTCTCTTCTAGCCTTTCAGAAAGAGCCTCACAGCATTTTTTGACCTCCTCAAAAACTTCTTTCAATGATTTATTAGCCCAGCCAAGAATACTCAACCTTTTGGTTATTTGATTTCGCTTTTGCCAATTCAATAAGTGATTTAAAGGCCAGGGATATACACTACCATGTCTTTCTTTTGTAATATTCTTATAGGTCTCCTCATGACACCAACAGACATATAACTCAGCGTTATAAAGTACATTATTAACCAGTGACATGTACGCTCGCAGATTGACTTTGTCTTCTTGTGACAAGTTTTCGGAAAGACTAGAACCCTTACTGCTTATGAAGGAGACAATATTATCAAAGTCGGGCACAACAAATGCTCCACACTTGATGAAAGGAACTTTAGCAGAAGGCGACATATACTCGGCGTTCCATCGAGGTTCTATGTGAAATTCTAGGTTACACATTTTCAAGTACGCCTGGACGGCCAGGCAATTAGCATTGTCAGGTAATAGAATTTGTTCGACCTCGTAAGGCTGATAGAGATGAATTGGCTGAGGCCATGGTTCTTGTGCTGGAATAAAAAAGCGAAAGTTAGCGCTGTTTATTAGACGTTCTATAGGTAGTCAAAATGAACTTAGGTTAGGTGTCGGCATAAAAATAGATTATAAAAGCGGCATATATATCAAGAAAAAAAACGTTGATTCGTTTTAAATCACCTCCCAGCTCAGCGTTCCACGGCTCCAAAAGTACTGAGTTTTGCATTTCAGTTATAGACTGATTTATTTCATGCGAGAAGCTAGTTTTACGCGAGCACGACCGAGCGAAGTTATTCGACGCGAAAAACAGACGAGATCGACTCGTCTTACTTAGCTTGCAGAAGAAAAAAAATCGATGGTCTCAATCCGTACATACTTACCGTACGCATATATATCTATGTATACTTTAATATAACTATGTACATACATAAAACATACACGTTAAATCATAAAATTTGTACACAAGTTTTAACAAAATGCTGTTTTAATCAAATTTTTTATTGACTATTAATAGATTTATTTAGTTGTAAAATCACTTATAATTTTCAAGTGAAAAAACTTACGATGAATATCCAAACACTTTTCACCGCAAATAGCTATCGAGTTTCGAATATGTTTTAGAGGATCTTCCTAAAAAATAAATAGATTTTTAACAGAGCTAATTATAACAGATTACTGTATAAATCAATATCGCTATAAAAATATAAAAAATGACAAAAAGTAACCTCCGCAACTTCTTTTAAACTTGCGTATACGGAATCGAGTATTCGTGCTTGTAGAGGCGTTTCTTGTTCGGCTTTTTGTTGATTTTCTTCAAAAATTTTGATTTCGTTAGTAAACATTATAATTTTGATATCTACCAGTTAATTTTGTAAAAAGAAACGTCTAAAAGTATTAAAAAGACGTTACGAAACTGTAAACTATAAAATTTTCTAGTGGAACAATATCTCTTGTCATTTGTTTTTCCCTAAAGCATTTTAAAATAATTGTATGTAAATGACGATTCTTTAATTACTAATAAAGACAAATTTTCATATAACTTTAGAAATAGTAAGAAAATCTGAAAAATGAATGAATAATTTACAAGCTTGATAAAATATTAAAAAAGTAAAAAAGTTTTTTTATCTGATTAATGTAATTATTAACAACAAACAAGTGGTAAATTTTTCCAATTTTACCCGCCAACTTGTATACTTCATTAGAATTAGCTTATAAAGTAAAAGTGTATATAGTAAAATATGTAATAAGTAGTAGTAAATAATAATCCATAAATGTTTATCGCTAAGCAAATAAAGAAAATATAGTTCAAAATTCTGTTCCATAGCGAGAAAAGCTGTATTTGAAAGAGTAATTCAAATGAAGAGGATCCGGAAGTCGCGGGAGGTGGCGTGCGCCTCGCGCGGACGAAACGTGCGAGAGGAGCGAGCGAGAGCTGCGCGAAAGCCGATGCTCCGTGGACTGGCTGGTCGCTCTCTTTCAATCGCGCCAAGATGTCGAAGAGAGGTAAGCTTTTTCAAGAGTCCGGAAAATCCACTTTAATCGTGCCGAAAATGAACCGGAACACCTTCGCCATGAGCAATTATCGAATCTGCGAGCTTCGCTCGACGTTTTAGTGCGAAAAGTTTTTGTCCCCAAAGATGATTAACCCGAGAAAATCGGCTCGCCAAAAGTGGAAAGACGGCTCGTCCCGCTCTGTTTATCAATGATGGTTAGTAACGTGTGATTTTCTCTTTTAAAGGACGTGGTGGATCGGCGGGAGCCAAGTTCAGGATATCGCTGGGTTTGCCGGTCGGTGCCGTTATCAACTGCGCAGACAACACCGGTGAGTTTTTCCGAATTTTATTTTGCCCATACCTCCTTTTTTTATCCCAAACTAATGCGCACCACTACGTGTCTAACCTCAAAAACATTTAACGGGACACATGGTTCAGGATATCATCATTCTTTAAATGCACCTACACTTCTACTGCGACATTCTGCATTTTTTCATAGCCAATTAACTCTTATGCCCTGAAATTATTTATTACTACTTTCTCTATTGCACCTAAGCTACATTATGATATTCTCTGACAGTTGTATGTTACAAGTTAGGTTACAATTCTGCAAGTGGACAATTTACTTATTTGAACAAGTAATAAATAAATAAATTGATAAAAATTTAACACAAATCTATAAGGTCAATATAATCTAAAGACTTGATAAGAATAATAAATTCTCAAAAATCCTTAATTTAAAGTATTCATATTTAATGAATAAATAATGATAAATAGTCTGAATGCAATTTAAAAAATTACATTTATAATGCTTGCTTACATGTAAATATAATCGTTATATTTGTTATAATTTGTTTAATTATTTAACCTCTACAAATTGTATTGCTATTCATTCATAATTTCTACTTTATTCTTAACTTGCATATTTTTCTCTCCATTGCTATACTGATACCTTTTTAACCATTTAACCTTTACCAAATATTAATGTTTTCTCAAAATTTCCTGACAAATTAAAACACTAAACAGCATAAAACATCTCATAAAAAGTGATTCATAAAAGTGTGTATATTTACTTCAGATCTAAATTTATTATTAAAACTACTGCCATATATTCTGTAAAAGAGTATAATTTTAAAAGAACTGTAAGTTTTTTAATTCAGTTAAAATTTTTTCATAAATTAAGTAGACAATTTTTAAAAATTTAAGTTTAGTAAATTTATTATACCAAACAGTCTCAACATAATATTTATATTTTCATAGGTGCAAAGAACTTGTATGTCATCGCTGTTCAGGGAATCAAAGGTCGCCTGAATCGGCTTCCAGCAGCCGGATCAGGTGACATGATTGTTGCCACTGTCAAGAAAGGAAAGCCTGAACTAAGAAAAAAGGGTGAGTTTTTTAATAAAATTGAAATAAACTTTTTAAATAATCCAAAAGCAAAATTGTAATCCTTCAATTTTAATTTACAGTTATGCCAGCAGTGGTCATTCGGCAGCGGAAACCCTTCCGCAGGAAGGACGGAGTGTTTATATATTTTGAAGACAATGCAGGTGTTATTGTCAATAATAAGGGTGAAATGAAAGGATCGGCTATTACAGGGCCAGTTGCGAAAGAATGTGCTGATTTATGGCCCAGGATTGCGTCTAATGCTAGCAGTATCGCTTAATCACCTTGTACAAATATTTTACCCTTAATAAAACAAATCTGGGTTTGTGCCCAGTACTTTTTTTTGTATTTCATCTTCAACCATGCCTTACAGTTTATTTATCAAATAGTAAGTCCTAAAGATCGATTTTTATAGATTGAAATAAATTAATAATCACTCATTATAATTTTAAGAAGCTTAAAAGATCAAAAAAATTTTAAAATGTAAAATAATTTGTTTCAAAGTATTCATTTTTCATGAGATGATTAGCAAAATATTGACCTAAATTTCTTGTGATCTGTAGAAATTAAATTGTAAAATATTGCATTATAATTATAATTTTCTTTGTTTCCTTATATAATTATAGTTATTGAAAAAAAAAAAACGACTTTGAGAACATTTCCTAGTTAATCATATGTTATGGATGACTGAAAATTAAGTGGTCTTAATCTAAAAAAAAGTAAGCGTTTTTTATTCTTGTTTCTTTTTTCTTTTGAGAGGTTCAATTATGGTATAGCAAAAATTTTTTATCTTATTTCTAAGTGAAAAAAAAATTGGCGTGTAAGATTATATTAAGAAATGAAAGAATAGGTAACAAAAAATGATCAATAGTTTAATAATATAAGCAATGTTGCATTAGAAATCTATATGTTTCATTAGATGTGAAATCGTTCTTTAACTCGCTGAATGTATATACACAAAACGATTTTGTTTGATGATTTTTTTCTGCATCTTTAAATAATTATTTCAATTATGAAAATTATAGTATCAAGCTACATATTTAAAATTAAATACTAATGTAACATTTGCATTCGATTTCGATATTTTTTTCATTCATGAAGCATTAGCGCGTAGAAACAACAAATTTTCTTAACATTTATTTATTCGTTTATTTTGGAGACCATGCAAATCGCTCTTGCGTCATTGAAAAATCTCTCATTTGAAAATTATCTCAAGATTCGATGCTTAATTATAATAGAGCATGCGTCGAACGATTATGGTTAAATTTTTTAACATTTAAATGCAAACTGATGAAATCGGCGTCAAGGTAACAATAGATTTATTTGTTACTATTTCAATGCGCCTTGATGAATAACTCATTAATTGCATAATAGCGCGCGCGCGATTCACGTGAATAATAATAAACCTCCCATTAACGTTGAACATACCGATTTTTCAAACACAAACTCACCTACTTCGCACACAGCTACAGACAAAAGTTTTTCAGACTAATAGTTCGATTGCACTTGAATCCTTAAACAATGTCAAATACCTTTTTTGTATCCACTCTCAACCATACATCGCCTCTGATTTACGTGCATAATTCTCATATAGGAAAATTAACCATCTCGAAATATATAGGCGCAATGCAGTCTCCAATGTAAACCTGCCGCTCTACGCGAACGTTATAAATCGTTCTCCTAACGCAACAAACTTCCTGTATCGATCGGGCGCACGCATTCCCTTTGCTCTTTTTTTCTTTTTCTTCAATCACAATACAATTATGCGAATAACTCGCGCGCGCTCCAGCACAATTGTGTTATCGTTGGGCGCGCTACACTTCCTATATTCGATCGAATTGCGCGCAAGTACGCTGCAAGCTACTCGGCGATCGTAAAAAAGAAAGAAAAACTCGACTACTCAAGGAGCCAGAAGTCAGTAGGCGTAGGACGGGCCTCTTTTTGCTCGCTTTTTTTTCCTTCTTTTCTCGCCCGATTGTCAACCTTTTTCTTAATGCTTCCTCGATATGGCTTGTAGATTGTCGTTATTATTTTGTGCGTTTGCGGTTTTAATGAAATTATGTATGGATTTAAGATAGGGAAGTTAAAAAATCATGCGAAAGGAAACAAAGAAATTTTAATGAAGTATTTTTAGAGATGAAAAAATCTTTCGTTTTTTCGATTTTTACTTATGGCTAAACCGTATGGCGCGTATTATTTTAAGGAAATACACGTTTTGCAGCACTATCGGCTTATTACTTAACATTAGAAATAAAAAAGAGATTATTTTATTTTTATTTCTTTTCTAATATCGAATTATAATTGATAATTGTTTATAACTTTATGTTAATTATCCAATGCTTGTAATTTAATATCCTGACGCATTCTTTTAACATGATAATATATTGTTACAATCATTTTGCAGTGAGCTAACTTTGCTTGAACATAGTATTGATAATTATAAGAATAAATTTATTCCTCTTAAATTATTTTGATTTAGCGAGAATTACCCTTTTATATAACCGACATTGAAAAGTAACAAAAAATTACGAAGGTAGCTCAATAATAAGAAATAATACAAAATAAGCAGCCTTTTACATATAAATAAAATATATAAATAAAATTAAAATCAAATAATTCTCTGATAATTAAAAAAAATGTTTTCTGTACTTGTTACGGACAGCATTCGATGATAATAATGTTTAAGGGCGAAATTTGATTAATCTTTCCATCACCAATACTCTAGCTTCTCTATCTTGGAGTAAATTTCTCATAAGCATCGAACAAATTGGTTTAATATTTGCTTTAATACTTTTAATCAACGCAATTAATTTTCAATATTACCCAACATCTTGTAGTAATATTAGCTAATTAAAAACAATGCTGTTGAATAATGTAATAATTACACGGTTTTAAGTTAACTACTTATTCGGGAAACAATAGATTATTATACTTTAATTTTTCTCAAGAATTTGGATAAATAAAAAAATGATCGCCGATTCGGTAAAGAATTAGTGTAAGGCGATAAGCTTGCAACAAATATGAAAATTCTTGATATCTTCTAAAGAAAAAAGCAAGAAAATTACATTATTATCTAAAACCATGCAGTTGGCTCCTATATTTGAGCGCAGCCACATCAAGAAAACTTCTCAGCCCGGCTCATTAATCGTTACTTTCAACAAATAACCGCACTCGCGAATTTTCTTCTTCATTAGCCAAACAATCGCCTATGCGCTATCGCTAATTCTCGCCCCACGGGCGTGATACAGATACATGCAAGCGCGAGCGCAAGAGCATCGAGCGAGAGAAAAAGTCTAGCTCGCAGGCGTAAAAAGTCGCGAGTATGACTTTCATGCGGTTCGTTGCGCCTTGCGCGCGTCAAAGCGCAACAAGTCAAGGGACAGCGCGACGCGGCGCTCATATACCTATAGGGCCGAGAGGAAAAAGCGCGTGTATGTAGGTACACTTGCGGAGCGAGAAAGAGCGCGCGCTAAAAAAAGGCATTGTCGGGCCGAGCAAAAAGGTCGGGGAGACGGCAAAAAAAGTTGAGCTGAGTAGGAAAAAAGGAATATGCGCTGGATGAAAAAATTAGACGTGACGAAATGGACGCTGTATTGTAGCATGTTTTCGTACTCTTGAATGTTGTATTCGTTTGCTTAAAAAGAAAAAAATGATGGAAAGAGCCACTCGGCTTTCTACGCTTTTTTTTACCAACAGAAAAGTTTGCTGCACTTGGGATTATTGGAGTATAGTTTCATTCGGTGTTTGTATAAAAACAAATCAAATGAACCGTTATACGCAGAGAAATATGTAAAAATTAATTTTCCCACGTAGCTACTGAATTTTTGTATATCTTATTTTTTCTTTATCTCGAACAAGTGCTTTGACGTGCATACCTGTAAAATTAAAATATTTGAATAGAGGAAAGCGCTGAACAATAGAACGCGCAAAGCTTCTCTCTTTGCAATAAAAAAATAAAGCTGCAAGTCATTAGTTTTCTGAATAATTTAAAAGTTTTGTTTGCCCAAAAGAGTCGTTAAGATTACCGCAGTACTGCATACATGTGCACAGTCTGAAAGAGGAAAATGGAAATTATAATGAAAATATCCGTAATTTATCTAAATCAATTCGCAGAATTACTCATCAATCTGAATAACGAGGATAGAGAAAATCAAAGTGTTTGAAAATTAAGCAAAGCGAGCAAACAATAAACACTTCTAAGCCTTCCTCCAGCAGCGTTGTTTTTTTCATACCAATTATGTATTTAGATTTATCAAAACAGTCCCAAACTTTTTCCTCCGTCACGCACCGTCAGCTCCCTCGCGAATCCGCCTCTATTGTTCCCCCGGCCCAGCCAGCTCCAGCTCGCTAGAAGCCCAAAAAAACCACAATAACAATAATCTTACTAACACAATTCTAAGAGTTCGGCTAAGCAGCCTGGGGTTCGCGCGCAAAAAGGCTCGATCCAGGAAAAAGAAGGAAGGGAGCGCTCGCAGCCGCAAGAGCGCGAGAGAGGGACGGATATGTGCCTGGCGAGCGCGCGCGATCCTCGGCTATAGCCGGCGGAGCGTGCGATTTTCAGATTACATATATTCCCGCGCCGACCTGAGTGGACAGTCCATTCCTCTGCGACACTTCCCGGTGCAAGGAGCGCGTCTATACGTATACACGTCTACCCCCTCCCCCCAGCCTCTCTCGCGCTCTCGAGCTCCTGCGCAAAGTCAGAGAGCAGCAGCAGCAGCAGCAGCAGTAGTAGCGGCAGCGACGGTAGCGGTGGCAGCAACCTGCTTTACCAGGCCGGACGACGTGTGCGTGTGATAAGTCGGCCGCCGCTCGAGCACAACACAGTAGTTCGAGCCGAGACTCGTCAGGCTTCGCGAGTGTCGCGGAATAAAGCGCGCCTTTTTCCTCTCCACTCCCACGCGCGGATTTATATACAAGAGAGTTGACAAAGGACGGGAACGCGGCGAATGTTGACGTTCCTCTACACAACTGTACGTGTGTGTATACATATCTGGCGTAGCGGCTGTTAGTCAGCGTCTACAATTGCGGCTCGGATAGGGACGGCTGACGCCTCGCCGACTGCCAGAACTTTGCGATTATCGACGATGATCTAGGCACGAATGCTCTACCATTTTTGAATCGTCCTTTTCGACGCAGCCAGCAGACGATTCGCTTTTCTACCTCATTTTTTTACCAACGTCTAGCACGCTTCAGGTATATCTTTTATTTACATCTCAATTACGTTTAAATATACCTATACATTGTAATAATAAAATAAGTGATTGAAAATTATGAAAATGTCAATAGTTTGAAAATAGGATAGCGGTCACATACTACAGTATAGACATTTGAAATTCGGAATTTGCGCGTTTCTCGTATCGAGGCACTTCGAGCTCGAGTCCGCGTCTCTCCGCGCAGACGATGCGTGGCTCGTACGCACATGATTCGCGACGTCACAGGAACTCGCCGAGCAGTGGGGATCTGGCGAGCAGCTCGAGAGCGCGCAAATTTCGCATCGCTAATGCTCGCATATAGAGCAGCGAGCGTTCATTGTAGATTCGGCCTAAAAGCGCCTTAGCGCACGTCTCGGATATGCAAGTATGTGCGTATATTCCAAGGAGTGATAGCCTGCTATCCGCGCATACCCAACATCGGATACCGCTTTTGATAATGGAATTAAAAAAGCTTGAGTTTATACTTACGACTAATCTCAAAGCAAGATACAGCGTCTGCTGCCTTCTAATCGCGCGAAAAATAAAAAGTGCCTCCGAGACGATAGACGCCGGCGGAATGCTTATATAGAAGTGCAGAGCAGCTTCATACCTACAGCAGCGAGCGAGAAATAATTAGAATAACAAGCAGCCGGAACAGCTCGCGAAGCCGTCGCCAGACGGTTCTACTCCTTTTCCGGCATATAGAGGCGCGTTAGAATTAACATTCTTTTTTTGGCCCGCGCGAGCTCTTATAAAATACTTATAACGCGCTGTCTTTCTCTCGGCCGCCTGTGCGTTATCTCCTCAGCATAAGGCAGCGCGCACGAATTCGTATTTTATCGCGCTGGCGCACGTGCGCGCGCACCGGTACCAGCAACGTTTATATACGCGTGCTCGGCTGTGTATACGCACACATTCGTCGGCTCTTTATCGGGACTATATACGCGCACGGCCGATATTGTTACGCGATCGCGCTCAGATGCCGCCTGCCGATCCATCCCGACGCATCTGCTGACACCACAGATGCGAGTGTTACAGTCGACGCGCACCTATGCCCCTGTGTATATATATGCTCACGTGAGCGAGCGGGGAATTTCGAGGAGCGTGGATTTTCCGGCGGCTCGGTCTTGTTGTTGAATCAGAGCTATTGTTGTTGATAAGGGCTGGTTTACTCGTGCTGGGTGTGTAGTGGAGTGGAAGTGCGAGCGCGATTCGAGAAATTAAAGCTAATATGAGAGCTGACACGGGAAAGGGGATTGAATATGTCAAAGAGCTGCCGATCTTTGTGGCTCGATTTTCTTCTGCTTGATGGACGCTATTGTCGCTGGAGGTTTATTTTACAGTGAGTTGCGAAATTTATCGTTAAAGCTTTTCCGAGGAGTTTCAGGTTTTACTGAAATTTCTAACCGTCCCTCTGAGATATCAAGTGTTTATAATTTATTTAACGCTAAAATATTGTTTGAAAAGTCCACCGTGAAAAAGGTATTTAGTTTGAGAAATTAATTTTTTAAATAATTATTATTTAAAGTTTTTTGAGTAAATATTTTCAAAATCTTTATTTAAATACATTTGCTTGCCTTCAGGCCAGTGAAAGAAAGCAGAGAAGCACAAAGCTGCGGATCGTTACTTATTTTCTTAAAATAACAGCGCGTTTGATATCTATCTAAATTTCTTACTATTAATATTTTTGTAACTATGAAAAATGAAAGAAATTGTTTATTTAAACAAAAAAAGCAAAAGATGATGAATTTTTTGGTAAAACTGCTTCTGTTGACTTCTGTTAGTACTTATCAGAATATCATAGAATAAATACTTGAGATTAATCTGAAATTCATAACAATATAACATACGAAGCACGTGGTATTTATTTTGCTAAATAAATATTGATAACTAGCAGATCCGCTTGCTTAATCTTTAAAAAAATTGCAAAAATTTAAAGAAACCGATAAAGCAGGAGTCACAAGAGTGTTGATCTCGTTTATTAAATTTAAAATGGCTATAGTGTCAAGGTGGGAAGAGTGCACGTAGGCGCCGCCGAAGGCTCGAAATATTGTCATTTTAAACCTATTCATCACGATAACGCTGGCCTTATTAATTTATTAGGCCTTTTCAATGACGAGGTTTAATTTGTTGTGCGTGCTTAGATGTTAAACACTGTTTCCAAAATAAATTGATTGAAGGAAAAAATAGTATATTTTTAGTTCTGTAGCTGTTGCGATTTGACCTTAGTACAATTCGTCACATAAAATAACAATTGTTTCTTTTAGAAACTCCAAGTTACGATCTCAATTATAAAGAATAATTATAAAAAACGATAATCAATTTTGCGCTATAAACTTGTAGCTCTTGCGGGTTTTCCTCTCATCTAGCTTTGCAGTTATTCATCATAGTAACAACAAGTTTTGATGTTATTCTTTTAATAATAATCTAAATGGAAAGTGTACCAACACCACTCTCAACTTGAAATTCCAAAAGTCAATCTATATCACTTAATTCGAATTTAATCGCGTCTGAGTATCAGCAATCACTTTAAATGTTAAGATTAACTTCACATGAAGCATAACATTGAGAGAAACAACAATTTTTTACGATGCCACAATATTTATCACCGAGCATCAGCAATTCCGTCTATTTCGGGAAAAAAAACACTAGTATCATACAAGTTTGTTTAGAAAAATCGCTCAAAGCCAAATCAATTACATCGAAGATAGCAGCATCAATCAGATTATCGAAAGGCACGCGATGCTCCGATCCAAATCTCATGAATAAAAGTCTATCTTTTTCTTGGCTGGTTATTCGATTTAATTCTTTCATGCGCGTTCCTCTTGTAAACGTGACTCTGTCTTTTATCGCTGTTAAATGATCGTTTTCTTCGCGCAAACGAAACCGAGCGGCGAGCGCATGTGTATATAGACTGCTGAATAAAAAAGCGCGCGAGACCTAAATGGGAAACCTCGAATTAGCAGCGATGCTCCTCGCGGATGATGGTAATTTGTCCGACTCTAATTCCTGCGAAACTTTCTTTCTAGTACTTGCTGATGGCTACGCGTAGGTATATAACTTTCTAGTTCATCTACCGGCGTGCATCTTTGGTTCCCGTAACTCAAGTCCAAATAGTTATGAGACTGTGAGGCGCGTATTGATGCTTTTTAATGCTGACCTAGGAATTATTTAACAAATATTAGTGATACTAAAGTAAATATTTAACATTTGCCCATTAAATTTCATTTATTATTATGACTGCTATTACAATTATGTTTAATAAATAAGAATACTCTGTTGATTAAACAAATTCGTGATTATTTATCCTAAAGTTTTTTTTATACGTATAAAATCAGTAGCGCTTACATTACAAGAAGAGCACGCGGAGGAAAAAACAAGTAGCTGCACATACGTAGGGAAGTGAAATATGATAAAAGTGTTGGCTAGCAGATAAATGAAGTTATTGTTAATGCATCGATAGCGCGAATTAAAAGAAGAAATGATTAATCGCGATCGGAATAGCGTTGGCTAATTGATTGCAAAGCATAAATACTTGCTGAAGGCAGATGAGCGCGCAGAGTAATTTTGTACAAAGATATATAGGCAGAAGGCATCGAGCAGCATATCGGTATTTTGCAACAAATCTAGACAAAATCGGCTTGTCGTAAAGTAAAGAAAAGAGCGGCTGTTCGGAGTAGCTCGCGGGGGCGTGCATCGAGACTGCGTGTGCCTAGTCGCTCAGCGAAGGACGGCGGCAGAGCCGCTTGGTTACGGCTCTACGGCCGACGGCGGCGCCTGCACGCGCATTTTTTGACAGCTAAAAATACGGTTTTTCATCTCTCTCTCTCTGGCTCTCTCGTTCCATCTCCCGCGCTCGCTCTCCGTAAGTCTATTTCCGAATGCAACGGAACTTCGGCCTCTCGTCTCGGACTTTGCGCGGAGCGGGTACATAGTTTCCGCGATTAAAATCGCTGCGCGCGGCTAAGCCTGCGCTGCTGCAGCTGATCCATCGCGCGCTTAGCACTTGACTAATAAAAGAGAGAGAGCGAGAGAGAGAAAAGACTGTGTGTACACACGAGGCGCCGAGTGTGCCGAGATACATAGAAGAGAGCGAGAGAGCACTGAGCAGACGTCTCTGCGGATTTTCATCCCCTCTGCAAGTGTATGTGTGTGTGTGTGAAATAGCTGCTAGGTGTATATATATATACATGTGCAGGGTGCGCGCGCGCATCGGTTATCCGCCGGCGGCAGCAGAGCCGTGAGCTGCCAGAGGCCTCAGCGCAGAGTGCTGGCTGCTGCGAGAAAAAGTGCGTGTGTATATGCTGCTGTTCGGCGAGGCTCCGCGAGAGAACCGTTGAGACTCTCTCAACGTGGCGCCTAGCACTTCCGGCCTGGAGGCAGAACTGGCGCAATGTCCTCGTGAATGGAGAAAAAAAAGGGCGCTAGAGGTGCGCGAGGCCGAGAGCCTGCCGCGGTATAGACGGTCTATACTTGGAACACGGGCAGCGAGAAGCCGAGAAGAGGGAACGGAGCAACAGTCTTATAGGTTATGGAGTGCCTGAGCGTTCTGGCCAGCAATAACAGCAGC
>JAPYZA010000809.1:0-29012 GCA_030522685.1 Eupelmus azureus | reverse complement strand
TCTTACGCATCTTTACTTGATGTGTTAAAATTCTCTCCTTGAAGATTTTTTTATCCAGTTCATATTTACTTTTATTTCGTATCGTAAAAGTAAACTTTTCAATATTAAATCAACATTATTAACAATATTAATTATACACAAATAAGTTTTTCGAAAATACGAAAGTTTATAATTAGTCAAGACATTTCTTATTATATTTTTCATGCTTTTTTCTTACCTTTTCTCTTGTTTCCACGTAGATAGATTTCCTGTCTACTTCGATTACGTCTTCAATAATTGAGAGACCCACCCTTTTGTTTACTGCCGATTGCAACTCTTTTAGTTTCTTGATGGAATCAGGTCTAGCACTAGATTTTAGAACATTTTGATCGATATCTATATACAATATTTACAATATACACAATATTATTAATTCTGATTTAATTGTTTAATATGGTTTTTCATTCACAAGTTTATATGCTGAACGAGGCCTGAAGATTCTGTTCACAAAATATGTGTTACCTTGGCTAATGCCATGCGTGCCACCGCTATGAGCTCCAACGTCTCTGCTTCTCGTTGCCATTCTTGGTCTATTTGTTCTTTTCGGCATAACCTTAATGTGGCGTCCTCTAAAAAGGGAATGGTCCAATGCGATGGCAACGTTACCCACGTAGATAGATTTCCTGTCTACTTCGATTACGTCTTCAATAATCGGGTGACCCACACTTTTTTTTCCTGCCGATATTCTTAATGAGCTTCAAACTTCAAATTTTGAACTCTTTCAATTTCTTGATCTCTTCTTTTATTTCCTTCGATCGAGATTTTAACGCTTTCAATTCTTTTTCTATGATTTTTTCTTTCCCGGCTGTTGTTGCATTAAAAATTAAGTTTCTTGCAGTCTTGTTCAGTATATTTTAGTTTCTCTTTTTTGGAAAGTATATGTTTCTCCGATCGGTATGATAAAATCAGCTAACTGCCAGCTAACTAAAAAACGGTAACTGCTTTAGTTTCTTATAGAAGAACAACTAGAAAAATAATTTTGTAAGAAATAGAAACATGTAATCAAGAGTTTGAATTTTTTAAATGTAAATAGCACTTACATTACACCCTCAATTTATATTTATTATTATTATCATTTTTTAATCAATCTTTAAAAATCTTTGTTTAAAAATTTTCTTTTCGATAGTAAGATTTTTTAAAACTCAAGAATTCATCGGTGCAATCCAAGAATATATCAAACATACACCTCCCAACACCATTCGTCACGGATACCAAAAATATCCCTCCCAGAAAACAGTCCTCCCGCATCATTCCTAATAACCCAAAGCTTAGCTCCAAGAGCGACAAGAACCCAACTAATCAAGCTTGAGAAAATTGGAAAGCGATATCTCGCTGTGCCCGCAGAAGAGGGAAAAAAGCGCGCCGAGAGAATCAGTGTACGTGACGGCCGTGACAGTCTCGAGATCAGACTCACTCGAAAACATGTGTTTCGTCGTTCTTTTCTTTTTTTATAACACGACGATGTAGCTGCCACGTGAAAAGAGAATTACAGGGATGAGTGAAGGCTAGTTTACGCGTGTGACAGGACCTCCACACACGCGAGTAGAAGCTGACTTCTGACGCCCACATATGTTGTGCTTCGACAATTTACTTTTTATGACCTGGCTCCGCTTATTGATGGGAATATAAAAATTGAAGAATGGGGTCCGTTGAATTAGTGTAAGCGCCGTTTGGATTCGTTGTAAGAGTAAGGATACATGTTTTTATATTTAAACATTGTGAACAGTTTGAAATTTAATAGTGTTTTTTAAATTTACATCCAGAAGTTTTAATCAAGCAAAACGTCGACTTTTAAAAGCGAGCAAATTCAATATTTCACTACGAATTATTTCGTCATGAATTTTTATACGATAATTAAACAATCTAGAGCCATAAATGTACGATATTTAATAACGTTCTAAAAAACATGATTTTATCTGCAATATAAAACCAATATTTGGGCGAGCCCGCGACGTCGAGCTGAATAATTTTACGAGCGTCATCTCTAATTTACAAGTTAAATTTTACAGTTAATAGCTCCCCCCCTGTTCCAGCGGCTCTTCGAAAAAAGGCGTATCAAAATTTCCGAATTTCAATTATTAAGCACAGCGCACAGAAGCGGACTGGGAGGCCACGCGCGCGCAATTTGAATTTAATCTCGCGACATAAAAGACGAGTAGCGCGCTGGCTCCGCAAAAAACAATTTCTGCAAAAACAAAAAAATTATCCGTCGCAGCGTGTCCGTCCCTCTTGCGACTTAATCCGCCATATTCGTACACATTTAGCGAGGATGAAAAAGAGGCGCTCGACAATTTCGCGAACGCGCCGATCGCCCGGGAAATAATGCAGCCGAAGCAAATTTAAAAGAGGGCCGCGCGTGCATCGGAGGCTGACGCTCTATACTCGGGCGGTGTTCTCCACTGCAGTCAGGCGCTTCGGTGCGCGATAAAAAGACAAGCGAAATTTTTATCGCATAGCCGCGCGCGCGCTCGGAGCCATTTCGCCGTCGTGCGGAATATCAAAAAGGCAGTAGCCCCGCGAGCACAGGCTTTCGAGAGTGTATCGACTAGAGTACAGTTCGGGGTAAAAATAAAGTAGGAGGGAAGCCTTTGTTGGGTATTATATATAACGGGCTTTTTCGCTTGCGGGAAAATTCGAGTTTGGAAAGGTTTGGAAAGGTTCTCGTTTGCTGCTAAAAAGAAGTATTTTTAGATTGAAATTAAAGCGTTGACTACTGTTATAAAAAAAATATATTTTTATCAGTTATTACATGCCTCAGACTTGTGTAAAAAGTAAATAATTAATAGAACTGCGAAATATCAACAGAAAGCAGTTCTGGCCGAATCTATTACCGTTCGGCAATGGATTTGGTTTATCGATGCATTAAGCATTAGCTAATTACTATTATTCTTCAAAATTTTGCTTAAAAGCAATAAAATTAGCAACACAAAAAACTATTTTATATCGGAAAATAAAAATTAAACTTAAAAAAAAACTTCAAAATCCCACACAAAAAAATCGCCGCGTTGCACCTCACCTAAACTTTTTCCACATCCTATCCCATACCTTCGCAACACACGCACCCATAGCTATAACATTCCTTCCGCGCCTCGCGGCTGTAACACCGAGCAGAGCGCGCGATTCACGCGCGCTCGACTACCGAAATCTCGATAAACTTATCAAAAAGAGCGAGCGCCCGCGGGCCAATTTCGCAGCAATTGCCGCAATTTCGCGAGTGCCGAGCCCGGGCTCGCGGCGGTGGCGGCGTGCAGGTGCAGAAAACGAGGCCCCCGCAGGCTTATTTAGGATGTATTTTGCATTAATTATTCAAATGAGGGCCGGGCGCGAGCAGCGAGATGCCAAGATTATCATAAATTACAGCGGTTGCGCCGGCTTCTTGCGCCGACCGACGGGAGCGAGAGAGGAGACGACGGACACCCCCTCCTGCTTTTGGACCGAGGTGGTGCTAGCTATTTATGCGAGAGTTGAGGTGCTAGCCCGGAAAGTAAATAGATTGTTGCGAAGCGTTGCGGCGAAATTAGACGAGAAGACATTTTTGTGGGCGCTTGGTTTTCGGGGGTGCGTGTGTGTGCTTGTGGGTTTTATTGGAAGGTTGTATTTAGTTTGCGAAATTTCGGTGTATGGAAAACGATGTAAAGTAAAAATTTTATATAAAATAGTATGAAAATTACTATGTGCTCGGGAGTAAATCGTATGAAAAGATAAGTTTTTGAAAATAAGTTTTAAAAATTCATTTTATGCACTGGATTTTGGCTTGCATGAGAATGGGAAAATGCAATATTTCGGTAAAGTGTATACGCTTGAAAATGTAAGAAATTTTCTTTTTAGATGATATATTACGTTTCGAAATGCGCAGTGCGAAAACGAAGACTCTTAAGTAATAGAAGAAATTTATGGAAATGCATGAAAGGACCTGAAATTTTAAAGAGAGAAAGAAGTGCAGTAAAGATGAAAACGTTTAAATTTTATAAAGCACTGCGAAAGCAGCAAATTTTCCTTAAAACTCAGTCCGACTATTTTGCCAAATTCAGCATAAAATTAACATAAAATCCAATATTATTCTCACTTCAATAAAGCAGCAAACTAAATTAATCAAAAACACTACAAAATTCCAAACGCATACTCCGTAGCATGCCTAAAAAGAACCGCAAGTCAACGTCAAATTCACGCACGCAGAACCAACCCCATACATCCCGCATTAACCCGTTAAAAAATTCTCGGCCCGTCCCTTCTCAAGCCACGAATCGCCTTTCAATTTCGCGGAGTGCAGCCGGCCCTCGCGCCCGAGATTAAAGACCACGCGGTGCGGCTCTGTTTTCTACGAGGCTTTTTTCATTTTGGCTGGGCTCGCGCGCGAGGGCGGAGTTTGATGAACTCGCGCCACGCAGAGAAGCTGGGAGAAGCATAACAGAGCGACGAGGAATTTGCATATTTTTTCGCTCGTTTCTGTCTCCCTTTTGGGCCGCGAGGGCCTTTATTCGATCGAAGCGAGAGGATGGAGATGAGTTTTGTGAAAATGAGGTGGAATCCCGGCGAACGGGGAGTTGAGAGCTCGTTTGCGAGGGAAATGTGTGATTTTTGGGCGGGTTAAGTTTTGATGAGTATAGTGAGACTGAAAATGAGGGTCATAGAAGAAATTGAATCTATGCATAGCACTGCACGTTCAAAGTAATATGAATATAATTATAATTATCAATGTACCATTCAAAATTCAAACTAAAGCAAACACCACTTCCCCTTACGACCTCACAAAACCCCCACCTAGTCGACAATCATCCCGAATCTGAGCTCGAATCACACGATCGTTCCTGAAGTAGCTCAGCCCGCGCTCTCTCGCACACATGAGAAACTAACTCCTCCCGTGCAACTGGGGATCGCGCAACCCAGATTCCAAATCGCGCGCGCTTCCAGGAATAATCCGGGCTACTCCCCCGTACGACAATGCAGCTCTTCGGGAGATCCTCGAGAGATTCGTCACGAAGGCCCCCAGCTCGCGGCTCGAGCAGCTATATAAAAGCCGTTCTTGGGAACTCAGCGAGCGTGCCTTAATTGCGTTATATACGCGCGCGTGCGTATAGTGAGCTTCGCAACGATTTTCGGTATGCGCGGGTTAATGATGCCATCCGTTTATTGTTGTACGAGTAATGACGATCGTTGGGGTCTTTACTTTTTTTTTGCTTGTCAAGAGTAAGAGGGAAATTCATTTCCGTGAGGTGTTGCAAGAGGAGATGCGGGTGGGTGATAAGGTGGAGTTGTTGAGCGAGGTTGTGCGTTTTGGGAGCGCGTGAAAAAACTACGGGGGAGGAGTGAGGTGATTGTGCATTGCGAGATGGAAGAATGTACGTTATTTTAGTTTATTTTCATTGGTTGTTAAAAGGAAGCTACTTGAAATGTTAGTTTGGATTATCGTAAAGGATGATGTTTAATCATTTGTAAGCAGGTTATCGAAATTCGATATTCACTGTGTTATTGAATTTGAAAGTTGTAATGCGAAAATTATGTGTTAGAGAATATAGTGCTAAATTCATAGTATACTATATTAAAAATCATGAATTTAAATCAATAATAATATAGTAAACTCATCAATAATTCGTTTGTAACACATAAAACATCTTAAATCAATGTTAATACAATGTAGCTTCCAAAATTCCGATCAAACCCTAGTGAAAATCTATACCATGCACCGAAACTAGGGTTTCGGTATTCCATATAGGATAGCTTAATCAGTATCTAACTATACACGTAACGTAATCGGGACGTGCAATCTGAATCGTGGCAGCTGGTAGCTGGGATATTTTGAGAAATCTTCACCTCGATACCAAAATACGATTATAATTCAATTTCTCATTAAAATTATGCTTGTAAAATTTTTATTAACTGTGATCCTCGTTTACCCTAGATTTTCTTATCCATTAATCTCCTTTTACTAAAATAATTTAAACATAAATTATTGATTAAGCCAAAATCATTATAATACCGATAACAATTTATACATCCTCAAAACCATTCAATAAACCCACATCTTTGCGTGTAAAAGAATTCAACAGACTAATCTCAACTATCCCTTCATTAACCACACTCATCATCAAATTATCTCTCTTTATCTACCAAAAAATCCCACCGTCCTCAAATCCCTCCAAACCTCCCTCTTACCATCCCAGCCTCTTCGTCAGCAAAAAAGAATTTAATTCCACGAAAGCTTTATTCGCAAGCAAGCAACGTTCGCGCGCGTGCGCGTGCGATTGCTCATCGAAAGCTCGTAAAATTGCAATCCCATTTCGAAACAAGCCGCGCTACACGCGCGCATTATTTATCTGGCTTATAAGTTTGCGCGTTGCATGTGCGCTGCGGGGAGAAAAAAGAAAACGAGAGACTTTAAAAATAAGGGACACTTCGATCTCTCTCTCTCTCTTTCTCTCTTGAGAGAGAAAGAGAGAGAGAGTGAGTCTCTGCTCTGTGGACTTATCGTCTCGCTGGATCTCCGCTTTCGAAGGGAGCTGCGCGCTCCTGAGACTCGAGCGCGGTTGTAAACATTTTAGCAAAAAGAGGAGGAGGATCGTAAGCGTGCATGTATATATCGCGGAGAACGCGATTGAGACGTATATGTGCGTGAGGATGGAAGTGCACTGGATGTGGCTGGGGGATGCGTGTATGAGGGATTGTGAGGATGAGATGGTTTGGGGTGAGTTTGAAAAGATAGGATGATTGAAGAATTCATGTAGAGAAGGACTTGTTAATAAATGATTGACAAAAGATTAGTTGATGCAATTTTTAAGACTGATAAATTGTTTGTTGTGAAAAAATTATGAATTATGAAAATTATAAATTGATAAATTTTTTTAAAGGGATAATATCACAGACATAAAATATTATATATATATTTTTCAATATGTATAAAATATGATTCATGTTCACTGAACCTCAAATTTATATACGTAAACCATTTTTTTTTTCCAGAAAATATGAATTAAATAATGTGGAAACAACTGTATATTTTGTTTGGTTTTGAATTTGAAAAGGCATTTAGAAATATTGTGAGAATTGAAACAGCTATATTTTCGAATAAAAATTCGAAAATTTTTTAATTTATAGGGCTTTTTTTAATATAGAAAAATATAAAATAAATTATATTTTAAATAATTTACGTTACGTAAAGAAATTATGCAAACCAGAAACTCGTAATAAAATTGTCAATATTACTTTCTTAAATTTATATTATATGAACAGAAATTTCAAATAAACTTATTTAATTCATTTATTTATGCATTTAAATAAGTTTATTACTCAGCTATATTCTTTCTAATTAAATATTATAATATGAATACTAAGTTAATTTTCAAAGTAGTAACAGAAATGAAATTTTTACTTAATTATAATTTTAGCGATGTCGTTACAGAGCTTTTCCAAGTTAGTTCTCGAAAATACGACAGGCCAGGAAAATTAGAAATATATACAAGCTGTGCTGGAGTTGTGAACACATAAGATCCGAGATACTTGCTACAAACCTACTTAACTTTAAAGTGTAAATTAAATGACACTCTAATTAAACAGTTTCAAGAAGCTCAAATTAATACAATAACAAAATAATATTAATTTTTCAATTACAAAATCCTAATATACCTTCCTCATAGACACAAAACCGTTCCTTCCACGAAAGCGCAATTTCCAAATTATTTAGTCCCGCAAGCACAGCAGCTCCAGTAAAAGCGCTTTCAACAACATGAAGAATGCATGCGGAGCGCAATTTCCGGACAATTTCAGTAGCTCTGCTCTACACCGATCCTGGCCTCCTTCGCCTTCCGCTCGTCCTGACACATCTAATTAACTCCGGCCTACCCTCTCCCAAGCCCAAACCAATCCGCCGACTCACTTATATTTTCCAAACACAAATTACAGACCTTACAATATCTTTAAATTTCAATCCCCCCCCCCCCCCCCCACCCCCGTCAAACGAAATACTTTCGCCTCGACTTATACATCATCCAGTCGCACACGTATTTTCATTCGCATCCAGCGCCGCGTTACATTCTCCTCGCAGCGATCCACTTAACGTATCAGCTTCTCGCGTATTAATTTCGCACGTCGCGATCCGTCCGTCCGAGTTTAAAGCTACACGTCGCTCTTACGGCAACCCGCTGCTCTTTTCCTCTCTCTCTCTCTCCAAGCATAAAGCCTTAATACGCGCCTCTCTCTCTCATTATCTGATGCCTGTCCCCTGCAAAACGCGCGCAGCTCGCTTGGAAAACCAGTTCTCTCTCTTTCTGGCTTGCAAAATTATTTCCATCGTTAAGGCGCTCGCGCGAAATGTATATGCATACACACTGAAGGTACACATATACAGGCGCTCGCGCGCGACTGGCCCCCATGAATATGGATGCGGCAGGCGGAAAGAATACGGAGGAGGCTCGATTTCGGAATATATTAATTAATACGCGCGATCGAAGGTACATCGGCCGCTCGGACGTTGATGGACCGCGAGGGTAGCGAGGCATGAAAGCGTCTTTGTGCGTGTGGGAACGTCGGCCGATTGATAAAGTAATTAAGCCGGTGCGCTCGCGACGCGCGTTACAAATACGGACACGGGTGTAATATGAAAATTAAGGAGGTGGGGGGGGAGCCGATTAAACGACGGCCGACGGGAGTCGTGTTCCAGTCGGATAGTTGGGTACGATAAATTTCGACCGATCGAGGAGGTATTGCTGGGGATTTTTTGCTTTTTGTTTGTTTGGGAGTGACGGGTGTCTCGTTTTGGTGTATCGAGAGGATTTAATTTTTTTTTGAGGGGGGGGGGTGACGCTTTTTGCAGGAATTTGTTTTTATAAAATATTATTTTCTGAAAGGTCCAGCGCTGTGAGCTTGCGGTCTCGTGGGATAATTATGAATTTTAATCATAGATTTCGTGGCATTTTGTATTTGAGAGCTTTACGCAAAACTTTGCTTTACGCGGAGCTTTACGCGAAATTTAAATTTTACATTAAGTTAATATCCAACCAGTAACCAAATATTTATTCGTTGTCAAGAGGATAATTCCATATGTAAAATGTAACGAATAAACACGCAGATATTTAATTTATCAAATATTATTAATATTATTATTTTTAATCTTTTTTTATTTATAATTTATTTTTATTTTTTATTTTGTTTAACCAGATATTAGAAAATTTCTGTTATGATTTTTCAAAAGTAATTCGAATAGTTAGAAGAATTATTTTATTTATGACATCCAATGAGCGAGAGGTGCAACGTACGACAAATCTTTATCAAATAAGTAAAAAGTTATAACTGGCACTAAATTTAACTTTAAAGTAGTTTTATAACTTTATATACTTTAAATTTTTTCTTTTTTTGTAACTAAATGTTTATATTTTTAATATATTTTTCAAACAAAATCTTTGTCTGCTCATTGTGTGTCTTTGGATATTTTTAAAAATTGTGCGATTTGATAAAAACTTCACATATTGTAGAAAGTTTATATATAAGATTAATATTACATGAAGTCTGTATAAAAATTATATCATTTGTTTTTTATATAATTTTTATAAATTCTCTGTATAATTCTTTGCATGGATAAGTCGAGCAGCGCTTTTATCTGCGGAAAATATTTTGCTTTGGCTTAACTTTAGTAGAAATCAACTTTCGCGTAGCATCCAGTAACTGGTCAATTTTAATGCAAATATAAGATTACTCAGAAAATCTTTATTACTTTGAAAAAGAGCTTCTCAAGACTCGGCAGTTTTAGCTGGAAAACACACGCAGAAAGGTGAAACAGCCGATAAATGAAAATATTGAAAATGAAGAGGATTACTTATAAGTTGAGAAAAATATGAAATTCAGAAATTGATATGACAGTTGCTATTAGAGATTGAAAATATTGAAATCCGATTATACACATTTACAAAAAATATTGGGATAGACGGTTTTGATAAGAAGTCATAAAGATACCTTACTTTCAAATTTCCTATCAAATCAGAAAATTAACTTTCAAAAAAATATGTTTACGACGGATTATGCTTTCAAAAATTTTAAATTCATTTTTTTTAAATTTATATTATATTTCAAATTGCATATTTTACCTTACTCTTGCCGGTAATTTTATCATTACCATCGAAATTGCTTATAAAATTAACAACAAAACTCAATTTCAATACAAACTTCAACTTATACATGTTTTCATGAAAAGTTTCTACTATCTAAAAGCTTCTAAGCGGGCTTAATTGGAATAAACGTCCACTATTTTACATTGAGCTAGCTAAATTTCACAAAACTTAAATTAAATTCAAATTTAAACGTAATTTAAATTTCAATTTCTGATTCAAATTCAAATTACCCAAATAATGGAGCGTCCGGCAAAAACTTTTTCCACAAAGTTATAAAAGTCAGCGAGAATAATAAACTAATGATTTACCCCACACCTCTTCCATCCTACATAGACTCCTCTGAAAATTCACGAAATGAATCATACCTTTTTTAACGCTCAATTTCAAGGACTACTTAAGACTCTCCGAGAAATTCCTCAACTCTCCGTACTCATCACCAAACTTAAAACAAAGGCGTAAAAAAACCCGTTATAAAGCCAGCCACGCCATATCGAACACCCAGAACTAGCGAATTTTTTCGCTCGAGGAAACTTATTTTTCCCCTGTTTGCGAGCGAGTCACGGGATACTCGCATAGTTACGCAAAAGGCGTTCGGCTCTCTCAAAAACTTTTCTCCGTCTGCCGCTGCTGCTGTTGCAACTTGCGAGTTCGCGTTTGAAATTTCAAGGCGGACTGCTACTAGTAGAAGCCGATTCGGCCAAGTTTGTTACATGACGCAGCCGACGCAACTGTTATCGGAGGTTCAAAGAGGCGTTTCTCTTTCAAAGTCCAAATACTTCGTCCGATAAGTGCGTGAGCGCGAATTTCGAATTTACGAGAGATGAAAGGAGAGCTTATTTTTATACCCGCGCGCGCCGGCTGGAAATAAACTTGGGGCTAACTCGATCGGACTGGAGTGGAATAGCGAGGGAGGCGTAATGATGTGTGCGAGGAGCGGCTGAGGGATTGGTGTGTGTCTAGTTTGGCTGTTTGAATGATTTTCCAAATGTCAACATTTTTTCTTATGTATTTTTTTTTCTATTATAAGAAATGTCTAAAGTCTCGTTAGACAGAAATGAAAAAGCAGAACTAGTATTACTGTTCTTTATTGTTCCTTTACATGAAAGACGGAAAAATAAAGGACGACAGGCAATTTAGTTTCGTGATGCATTTGCGAAATTGGAAATAAAGAACTGCTTGTTTTACATTAAGAAACTCAAACAGCAGTGCAGTACAAAATTCTGTAACTTTATCAAAATTTTTAAAAATGTTACGTTTTGCGAACTTTTGTCAGTTTGCCTCAATTTTCCTTCCGTCGAGTTGACTTCCCTTAATGTAAAACAAACCATCCTCTAAAAACCACATTTCTAATGTGTATTTTCACCAAAAGAAAAAACAATAAAAAACTAAAGCACCATCTACTTTAACCTCATTAAACTATAACAAAGCTTTCATTCACTAAAGCAAATAAACTGTCTTTATCGATCAATCCTCCATATACCTTAGACAATCAAATTACAAAAGGTAAATCAAATACAAGCTCCGCGAGCGCTGCAGGCACCAGCCCAGCATAAAGCTAACTCAATATAACATCCCAACCAAACCAAAAGCGAATAAAAACACAACGATCGGAACTTTCTCGCAAGCTCGCACTGCACATACCCATTGATCACCTATACGGCTTAATAAGCCAGAGCGTGCGCCAGCCTCCCAAGCCCAGGGTACACCTTAACCCGGCTTTTCTCGCAGAGAAAGAGAGACGACATCGTCGTCCTTTTATTTTTCCCAGCACCGGCGCGCGCAGAAATTGGCTGCCGAAGGAAGCAGCCCGCTCGAGCAAGTAATCGCACAAACAACGCGGGGGAGGTGGAGGAACGCTCGCCTCCGCCCCCCTAAGAAACTGACAAAGGGCTGACGTCGAGAGGAGTTCGGAAAAGAGAGGATATCGGGCATACGCGCGTGTGTGTGCGTGTGTCTCCGTCTCTTTCTCTCGGCAAATTCGCTTTTCAATTTAATATCAATTTTCCCGCTGCTCGCGCTGCAAAAAGAGGAAAAAAACGAGAGCGGAAGAGAGAGAGAGAGTGAAAGGAGGAGAGGTGAAAGGGGGCTGGATACCGTCGCGTTTTGCTGGATTTGTTAGGATTTTGACGTCAGGGAGGTAGTGAGGGGTGGGTGTGTATATAGGTGTTGCTGGAGATCTTTAAGAATTGAGGATTTCAATTAAGTTTTACCGATGAAAGATGATGAACATTCGTTTGAATCCATTATCATAAAAGACGAGCGCATTTTGAATAAATTATGCGCAGGGCTTTCCGTAATGAAAATCGGTATCCTAAGATTCTAGTAGCGGCTCGTTATAAACGTAATATCGATTTTGGAATCCACAAAGGCCTCTCTCCCAATAAGGCCTTCCGTGCCGCCGATATGACTACGGGCTTGGAAGGTTATTACTCAAATATTGCTTTCGTCATTACCATAATCAATTTTCTCAGATTTCCAATCAACGTGAAACCCCGAGATTGATGGGTGACATATTTGTTAGTGAAAAATGAATTTGCAGCGGATAGAAAGAAAATAATAGGTATAATTGAATTTTCGTGATGTCAATTATTTGTTCAAATTTACGAGCTTTCATGTAAAACTAGATCACCAGTACAATCGATATTCATTGTATAAACAAGACCAATATGTAGACAAATGAAATAAAAATATTTAAAATAATGCATTTTAGTTCCGATTTAAAAAGCGGAAAAGCCATGAAAAAAAGCGAGCAGTCACTTGTGCTAGTGATTCGGTTATTTACCTCGATACAACAATCTATGAAAATATAAAAAGAAATTAATTTTCAACTGTTCGATACAGGTTACACAAAGGGAATGAGCTCATCCTACCTCGGCAAATACAAATAAACGCCGTTCAATTGGGAATAAATCGTTTGAAAACCATTACAATAACGAAGCGAAAATATGTAAATAAAGCATTCAATTTGGCTTTTGTGTTCCTATGTGCGCGCTTTTCTCTCTCGCGCGCCATCATCTCGTCCGCGTATGTAGTGTTTAATCAATTTTCCCCGACGAATGCACGCAGTCACAAAAGGAGGACAGATAAAACAATGAAAATAAAATGCTGATGAGGAAAAATGTCATTGTTTGATAATAATCGAAATGTTGAAATGAATTTGTGCCTTACGTATACATTAAAAATATTAAAAATTTAATTTTCAGATTTTCTTGTGAAATGAATTAATGATGTAATTGTATGAAATAAGTGCACTTTTATTCGATTGACTATATAATTGATTTAGCTTAATAAAAACAATTTGTTCGACATGCATAAACCTTCTACTTCTTGCAATTATTATTTTCTTCAAATCCATTATCTTTTATTAATAATATCAGAACTCTCACGAAAGCACAATGATCTCTAAAATATTCACCGTACCCTAATCAACGAATCTCATTATCTCCCTAACCCCTGAGGTCATCACCCCGAAACATCAAACAGTTAACCCAATTATGCCATTATCCCCCCTCCCTCCCAAAAAAAATCAAAACAAACCCCTTCTGAAACCAACCACCCATAAAATCCCCAACCCCCATCTCCAAAATAAAAAAAGCGCACCCGACCGCCCAATCAGCACAGGAAGACGGATCTGCAGCTCTCCACCTTCCCGCTTGTTCACCAAACCTAAGTACACACACGTGCACGAGGCTGGCTTTTCAGCAGACCCGCTCGGACGTAAACAAATTACGGCTCGGCGCGAAACTCGCTCGATACGAGCGCCATCTATAGGAAGGAGAGGGGGGCTGTAAAGGAGTAGTTCGTTCGCGAACGAACGAACGAACTGTGGCTCCCAAGGGGGCCATAGTGCGCCTCTCTGAATTATCTTCGCGGCCTGCGATCGCCTATACATGCACCTTTTCGCCGAGCTGCTGCTGTTTCGTGCGCCAGTGGGTATATTGGTTCGATTCCGCTGAGAGGGTATTTTTGGCGAGCTTTCGAGTGAAGGGAAGAGTTCGGTTGGAGAGTTTCGTCTGGGAGTTCGGGATGCGTCGAACGGCTGCGTTTCACGTTTTATTCGGTTATGATGATCGAAGGCGAGTGTGTATGGGCGAGTGTGGTTGTGAGAAAATTCGGCCATGCGCGTTTCTCTCATATAGAACGTGTACAGAAGTAAATTTTGAAATATCGAATGCTCACTTTGCATTTGATGAGCTTATACCTTTTAAACTTAATACGAAACGTTCTGACTATGAGAAAATATGATTGAAAAAAAGATCGTAACCCATCCGCTTCAACCTTTTTACGTATACATACCCCCGAACTGAAAATAATTTCGACAGCTGCTCTCCCATCATTTCTATTTGAATACTTCATTCGTCTACCGGGCGCGAGCATAAAAAAAAGGGCCACCATAAAGCAAAACTCGCATAATGGAAAAGGCGAAACTCCACCGGTGCGAATTTTCCCCTCACCTTGCCAGTACATCTACATACACAGCCATCAGTCGAAACCCTCTCCGGATGATTTTCCGAGGGTTACTTTCTACCCTCACGCGCGAATTCGCGTTGGGCTATTCTATTAAACCGCGGCCGCCTATAGCTCACCTTAACGCCGCCGTCCATTTCGAATTCGAGCGAATCGAAGCCGCGGCCGCCTTTACATTTCCGATTCCTCCGCCGCACTGGCAATCGTAAAAAGGCAGTGGAGTAGAGCACAAAAGGAAAGAGAAACCAAACTGAGGGGCTGGTGGTACCTTTTTTGCGTTTTCTTATATACGGACACACGCGGATTCGGGGAGCTGTGGCGAAGCGACGCGCGAATTGTTTTATCGGCGTGGTTTTTTGCGAAGCTGCCGTGATTTGGTTTTTTGTTTTGCTTTGGAGTAATACCGGGGAGAGTGGAGCTCGTTACTTCCGGCCCATCGACAGATTTGTGAGGTAATTTAGGGAATGGGGCGTGGGCCCTGGGGCTATAGTTTTTCTATTTGTGCGAGAGGAACGGATTTGTTTTTATCGAGGTATGCGCGATCTGTCTTGGTCTGCTTTGCATTGAGCGCGGGTATTTTAATTTGTTTTAAGGATTTCGTTGCGCGCCGTGTAGATAATAAATTTGTGGTTGAATTATGCTTGACATTAGTTTTGTAGTAGTGACAGTTATTTATTTTTTTAGGGGCAGTTAACGCAGTGAGATTGATAATTAAAAAATCGAATACGTCTTAACAAAAGTCTGATTAGTTTGACTTATTATTAACATAGTTATAGTAATTAGATTTTAGTCAGGCACAGATTAGAACAATTTCAATAATTAGAAATTCTTTAGAGTGGAAAAGCTAATTTAAGATATTAATGTATAAAATCGATAACAATATTTAAATATCCCAGCAATCTTTAAATCACTTTCAAACATGTGCAGAAAAAAAAGCTAAACTTGCCATTGCCCGCAGAAGCTCAATCTGCGTATATTCCCGAAAGCAGCGAAACGATATTAAATCCCCGAGCCCACCCCGAAAGTTTCTTCCTCTCTAGCTCTGCACGTATACCTGCCAGTTACAGGAGGAGTCCACAGAGAGATAGAGACGTAATCGGGCCGCCTTCGGCCTCAATGGCTCGTATCAAAAAACGTCAAGCCGGGCCCTGACAGACAGCTGTAACAGTTTCCGCGGCGCGCGCCTGAGCAAATGTGATCTGTCACAGGAACCCACCTGCCGACGAACTCGATATACATACATGAATTCACGCTGCGGGTGAGCGTATATGTGTATACGTAAAGGAAAAAAGTGCGGTCGTACTCGATATATCTTGGTTCGGAGCTTACAGTATTGTGGCTTTTTTGAATTTCTCGTTTTTGAAAAATTTTTTGCTCGCTTGTTATTGTGTTAGTAAATATCTTTGTAATTTCCTCGGTGGTTGCGGTTATGTCTGCTTATTGAAACACTTGAGAATGAGATTATGGAATTAAAAAAGATTAATATCGTTATAATTATTGGTTTATCGAAACATTTAAACTGTTTATAATTATAATTTAAAATGTTTATAGATCAAGAAACAGCATTGAATTCATTTTAACTAGGGATTAACTAGTCATTAAATGAAATCATTTCTACTAGGGAAAGCACCCATTGGTAAGTATATAAAAAATGATAGTTACACGCATTTAAGTGAAAAAATTAAACTTTACCTAGACACTTCAAGATACTTAAATATCCCAAGTGAAAAGGTCATTGCTACTAGCATTTACGAGAATGGTCTCGTAAATAGAATAATCTTAACAGGTGGTACGCACAATAACAAAACACCTTGTCATTGTTATACCTCACATTCATGCATATCTTCACCTAAATCATTTTTAATTACTTATTTCATAGCAGTAAAATTCCTCAGTACACTGGTAAAAATCTCTACCAAGAATAATAATAAACGGCCGCTATTTTTCTTACGTGTTACACCAGACGAGCGTTTCTCATTCCGAAGATAAAAAAAAAAGAGAGACGTGTAATACCATCTCCCACGAGAAATAATTAGTCTTTCTGTATTTTTGAGCACGTCTGGCCCGTCGCACACGTCTTACATAAATGTTCGAGCGTACGAGCAGCCAGCATGCATGCAGCATCCGAGAAGGAGGAGAGGAAAAAAAGGAAGGCAGACCAGATACGGGACTGGCACGAACGAAATCAGAAAAACGATCTGCCCCACGTGATCTCGTTTCAAGGAGGCTCCTCTGCCTAGGGTAGAGGGAGAAAAAAAAGGGAGAAGATGAGAACGAGTGGATAAGGGAAAATCATATCTTCTGCGTGCACTTACGCGTCTAATTAAGTAACGCTTTTATGTATTTTTAACGAAAAACTTGATTTATGGACTGACCTTTTTTGACTAAATAATTTTCGCACTGTATTTGCAGTCGTAATGGCGCGCCGCATGATACATTTACATGGTCGTAGAAGCATGGAAATGCAGACCCGCATTTACCCGATGATCCTGGCTACTTGTTTGGCAAATATCCAGTGACAAATTGACGGTCTGTAAAAATATGTGTTTTTACAATTGGGTGTATTAATTACTGCCGCTAATTGATTTTCCAATGTATGAAAAAGAAATAATAATAATAAATAAATATGAAAGATAAATTACTCTGAAATATTTATGATTATTTTCTGTAAAATTATTATTACATTAAAAATATTTTGCCTACGCAATACAGTTAAATATTAATAATGTAATAATTTCTTTTTCTTTTTTTTTAAATTTGTATTCTCATAGACATAATTGTACAAAAGTCAAAACAAACCTAAAAAATAAGGAAAAGGTCCCACAATTTTATGAATAAAATTTCCCCATAAAAAGTAACCATTATTTCTTTCGGTAGAAGATGTTGAAAATCTCGACACTCGCTTTCCTTCTTCATTAAATCTCGCCGGAATATCAAATTTCACCACAAAAGTATAAAACACCTACCGCCATCCACGCGACCAAACATTCAAGTCTCATTTCAAATAAATTATCATTCCCAAGCTCCTCGACAGCTTCCAGCCTTAACTGTCAATTTTCATTCCAAAAGACTCCGGCTTCACCTTTCCAACATCGCGATCGTAAAACAAACTCTTATTTACGAGCCAAATCCCGCGCATATATAAATCCCGATTAAAAATTTTTGTTTATCGCGCCCGAGCGTTTAGCTCGTATCAAAAGGAAGCAGAACGCGCAACGAGCTCGGGGTGGTCTTCCTCGAGTGGCCATACAACTGTGCGGTCTGGTGCGCTGGCTTGTTCACGAAATTTATTGCGTCACCTTGAGTGTTCCGGCGCTCGCTCGCAGCTCCTCTTGAGGAAACATCGTTGGAGAGTAAGAGAGAAAAAAAGGAACACGCCACAGAGCCTCGCCTTTCCCAGAGATGTCGGAAGCGTCTGCTTTGAGCTGATAAACATTCATGTTAGGTTTTTTTAAGGATGATGCCCGATTGATGGATGTGGAAGGTTGGTGGCCTGATTAAAATTTTCGGGTTATTGTTTTGTGTAAATTAGTGGTGTTTATAGATTTTCTTGTTGAATGTTAGGTGATTTTCGTGTAGAGATTCAGATGGTTTATTCACATTTTATCAGAGTGTACTAAAAGGTATTATAGTATTCTACAAGTGACATTAAATACATTTTTACAAGACTGTTCTTTTTAGCAATTAACTATATTTATGAATCGCAAATACGTCATTCGTGCTATAAATATTATATTGCACTATAAGTTATTAGGGATATAACGCGGTAAACGAAAAATTGCCTTTGAAATATTATATGAGCCATTTCTCAAGTTCCAATAAACGTCCTAAGCACCTTCGCATTGAAATTCACAAGGGAACCCATCTTTATGTTGATACGCGCTTTCTCTCGCCGCAGTTTCATTTTATCAGGAGGTTTATTACTGTAAAAGCAATTGTTTATTACGCAGATAGAAAATATTACCTAATTAAGTGTAATATTAAACGAAGTTTCTATTGAAATTCATGCATAATTCACATCTCGATCTTAATTTCCTGGGCTCTCTATCTTCACCGCTGTAAAATCTAACAAATAAAACGAAAATTAAATAATAACCAGAAAAGCTATCCCAGCAAACCTCAAATCAAGCGTTAAAACCAATTAACGAGTCCCTCAACCTCCAAGGTGTCGAAAATCCCCGAGTCCATCTCTCTCCCCTCTCAAAGCACCCAAAAACCATCGCTAAAATATCTGTTATACCTGAAAAAAAAAAGAACCGGATCCCTTCATTATCAACTTGGGCGGCACGGCCGCGCATCTAACACCTCTCCTCCTAAACCCAAACGCATACCTACCACATCCCAAGTGTAGAAAAAGGCCATCGCCGAACATAACCTAGACGAGGAACATGAAAACGCGCGTATCGGCTTGGAAATATTATACGAGCCGTTTCTCAGGATCGCAATAAACGTCGTTGCAAGCGCCTTTGGTCCATTAATATGCGCGCACGTTTCCTCAAGAGATCGAGGGGAAAATTTACCGGCCAATAAAAGCCGGCGTGCGCACGCGCGAGCGCGCGCTGCTTGAGATGCAGCGCGGGAAGCGTCAAAGCTCTCCGATTGCAGCGCTGGCTAATTAGGCGCTATCGTTCCCGGGGCACGTACACCTTCGCTGCCGCTTTTCGACGAAGCGCCGCGGATCTGGTGAGGTTTATAAGAGGGAGGATCGGACTCTTTTTTTTATTCGTGGGTGGAGGATATTGTTTGTTTGAGGCTGGGAGTGATGCAATGTGGGTAGTGTGAGTGTTTGGTTAGATTGAGGGGAGTGGGTTATTCAGAAAAGAGTTTTATTCGATTGAAGCTTGTTTCAATAATTTTCGTGGGGTTGTTTGGGTTAAAAGAAGTTTTTAATGAGGTTGATGAACTCATTGATTAAATTTGTTTAATGATTGAGAATTGAGAATCGCGAAGGTATCATTTTCAGATGGTGATATTCGTTATTTGACTTCATGATGACAGCAATTTAAATTTGCGAAATTTGTGAGGGTGAAGATCGAATGTAATATCAGTTAAAAAACTTCAGTCGACAAAATCGTTTGAGGAATACAATATGCGACGCTCTGATAAAGAGCTTATAGTATTTGCGTAAATAAATTTTGAGTATCCATCGCTTGACGTGGATTGTATATTAACTATGGCTTCAAACTTTTCCACCTCGAAATTTATTGACTAGCTTAAAAGAAGACGTATCTGAACATCTCAAAGACACATCCAAGCTGACGCATGACAGTTAAATACTTAGAAATTTCGCAAAACAGCAAGATAAAGGACCTCACAAATACAAAACCCCTCCTAATCTAAAACCTTTCAAATCCCCAAACTTTCTCACCACCCTCCCACCAGATTCCATCCCACCAGATAAATAAAACGCCTCGCTAATGCGTCTTATCTCATCCACTAACTCTTCTTTTTGCCTAAACCCCCATATATATACCCTTCGCGAAAACGAATCCACTGGCGCCCGAGGGCCTATACATAAATTCGCATTGGTCATCGCATCGCATTCCCACATTCAGCGGCGCTCTCGAATTATATCCGCTGACACGTGTTTCTTTCGCCATAAACTCGCGATCGGCGAGAGAGCGAATAATCGCGGCAGATAGTCGATCTCCCGAGGCGATATTCGCGCCGGTTAATTGGCTGATTTGTTCGCGATGAGTTTATTTGGAGAAGTGTGGGATTCTCGCGCTCGAGATTAAGATCTTCTCCTGAAACTGGCGACCTTTCGTGGTATGTTAATAGCTAGCGGGATGGAAGCGCCGATCGCCCGTGAGATCGCTGCGATCATTCCAGTTTTGTAATATAGTGATATGTGTTTAATAAAATTTATATTTTACTAATAAAGTCGGCACTTTACGTATACTTGTAGAGAAAAAATATACATTTCATTCACACTTTCTACCTATAAAATACCGTATAAACTAAGCCATTATCCTAGAAGAAATCCACGTCATCGAAGAAGCCCTTTTATTGTTTCTATGCGCAGTCGCGATGCCGTACAGCAGATAACGAAATGTCTTCATTCAGCCGACTCCCCGATACAAATTGCTTGTATTTCCCGCGGCTATTTCGTACGCGTCGGGAGAAATCACGACCGGCTTTTAGATACCGAGTATAAAATCGTGAAAAGAACGTTTTTATGCGCGAGTCAACATTTTTATGGCGTGTCTGATTCTCTGTGTGCGTGTGTATGCGTATGCGTATATATGTATATATAACCCGCCCGCGATATAAAGAAATTCTCGGGATACACGAGCGCGTGTGTACGCATAACGGACTTGAATGTCTTTGAGAAAAAGTCGGATACGAAGTGTGGAATCAAGATAGAGTGTAATTTAAATTGACGCTTTTGTGAAATACGCATCGGTGGTCTCGCTCATTGCGCAATATTGTGGATTTGTGAGGAGATAATCTTGTTGACGGTCGGATTTGGGATTAGTTTAATTTGTAAATTTAGTTGCTAATGTTATTTGTTAAGAGATCTGTATAATCGTACAAGTTTTTTTACATATTTAGTATGGCTTTCATATGGTATTTAGCAATTTTATAGTTCATGAATAATCCAGCAATCGCTTTTAACACCCGCAACCTAAAAAAAACAATGAAATTTTAAGATAATTATATAATTTCCATAATAGATACTTTCATTCCATCCAATACACTCCCGAACTCTCAAGCGAACGCCACGAAGAAAACAATTACAGCCTCGCGGGCAACTTAAAATCAATAAAACCAATTAAGAGAACTCCGCGAAAAGCAATCAAAAGTAGCATTCGAAGATCCCAACTCTACGCACTTACTTCTTATCGTCCTCCTAGCAGCGAGCGGCGGCGGCGGCGGCCCTTTAATTCCTCGAGACAATCAGGGCCTCGCTCTCATCGCGATCGCGTCGTAACGAAACAACAAACGAATACACCGGCGCCCCTAACTTTTGATTGCGATTCCGCCATTTCCATAATCCAAAACGAGAGCGAATCAGCGCCATCGAAGCGAGGCGTGCTTATATATGTATATAGAAAACCACAATGAGCTTGGCCTTGCTGGATTTTCCAGTCGCGCTGTGTATGTATAGGTTTGATTTTGTCTGCGCGTGGATCGCCCGAGGCTGAGATATAGAACAAGGGTTCGGTTAGCATCTTATTTCGCTGTCGGTGCCGCGAGGCTCTTCTGTTAGGCTTCTTTTGCTCGGCGCAGATTTTGGCGGTACGCACAAAGGGGTCTAGATTTGGGGATTGGGTATTGTGGTGGAGATGTTTTTGAAAGTACTGTTTCTCGCTGATAGTGTAATTTTTTTATTTTCAAGGAAATTGGAAATAGTACGTTTTAAGTTAATCACCAAAACAACTAACTGTGTTATTTTTTAAATTCAAAATAACTTTGATAATTACGTTTAATTTAAAAGGATGATATGTTTCATACGACAATATTTTTTTGTTTCACCTATTTAATAAAATATCATCGACCCGAATAGTAAGTATTAACGTTCTATTTATTTATTTTCGCTGTACTATTTAGCAGTAAAACAATGGAGTATTAAATGATATAAACTTGGATAATTAAATGAAAGTACGTGCTTAGTTTCAAAAGCATTGGCTTCTGTTTAATTATTACGAAGCATATAACAAGAATATCCAGACAAGCCATGTGCTATAATTACGAACTCTACTTGAACTTCATTCGATTCCATTTCAATTAAGTAATTGAAATTCGAAAATGAATTTTACTATTTGTAACCAGCTCAACTTTCCATTATAGTATAAACACTGCATCTTTGATACGAACAAAAACAATATTAAAATAATAATAACCCTTAAAATCACAAACCAAACATTCAAAGAAACAAAGCATATCAAAAACAACTAACAAACCATTCTATACCCAAGCCGACAAAATAATCAAACTTAATCACACAACGAACGCCGCAACTCAATCACACAGTCCAACGCAAAAAAACCGCACACAGAATAATACTTTCGGCAAGCGCGTTTGATGGCGCGCGTCCCAATTTTCGTCTCTCCACTCACGTACAAAGATCGGCCTATCTCGCCTTGGGCGCTACGCACGCTCCATATAACCCAGTTTCGCAGTGCTCGCGAAACATTTCGGCATCCAAAGGAACCGCTCTCGCGATAAAGAACAAAAGAGTCGAAAAGAAGCGCACCAGCTGGCTTAATTGACGCGCTCGCGTTGTCCTTTTTTCCTCCTCTTCTTTCCAGCGGCGCGCGGCTTTTGTCTAGGCCTCTCTCGAGATTTATGGCAAAGAGGCGCGCAATAGAGAGTGGAAGGTCAGCCGTGGCCAGCTGGCGAAGGAGGATATATATACATGCGGGAGAGATAGAGAGAAAAATGCGTGTGTATATATATACACGCTAGCGCGCGGCAAGCTCTTTGAGAGCCAGAGCCACCTCAGCGGGGGTCGACCCTGTGTGTGTGTGTGTGTGTGTACTGGGCGAAACCGCCACCTTCAACTCTTCTTCTTCTCCTCTCGTCATCCTTCTTGCTCTGTGTACCTTTTTTCATTCGCTCTTGCCTCTCATTCTTCGGGCTCAGCCCTTTATTCAGCTTTGTTCGCGGCGAGGCCTTTCACTCTCTGTGCGCTCGCTCGAGCTTACGAGCGGCGTTTAGAGGCCGGATCGCTGACAACGATTAGCCCGGTTATTAACGTTTGCTTTCAATACGCTCAACCTACTCTTTTGACGGTGGGCTGTGCGCGAGGAGGCTGTGTGTTCCTTTTTTGTGCTGGCTATGGAGAAGCCTGCGAGATAGATAGAGCTGTAAAGGAGATGGGGCACTTCGTGGATCGACCTAGTTTCGGCCATGAGAAAAAAGAAAGTTATTATGTTTTTTTGCTCGATAATTTTGATATGGACGTGATGTTTGTATGTGTGTGGGTTTATTGGTCGTTAGATGGAGTCGGCGCGTGTGTTGAGAAAGCAATTTGTAAGTAACTGTATTGTTATAAACATGCGTTAAAGTACATTGCGTGTGAATGCTTCAGCGTATATCAAAATACTGCGGTGTAATACCCATACGTAACGTAGTAACCAATAAAAATAAATAATATTTGGAACAAGGGTATTCGCTTTCAAAGAGACAATTTATTTAATATTGCTGTATACTAAATTGTATAATCTGATGCAACAAGCACTGTAGGTAATATAGTAAATAAAAATCTATTTTAAAATATAGTCTTATATTTGTGAATGAGATACTATTAAAAAATTAAAAGTAAGTAAAAAGGATTATCGAATTATTTTTTTAGTAGTTTTATATAAGCGTGTTATGAAAAAAATAATATAATTACCCTGAATTGATACATAACCTTCGTTGAAATCAGTATAATACTCATAATAATCCTCTTAAGAAATCCTAAACCCTTGATCATTGTGTTACGAAAACGCTTACACTACCTAAATCTTCAAAAAATGATACAGACACAAAAGGGCAGCACGTAAATATCGAACCCAGCAGTCGTTTAAAAAATGATTACATAGCCCGTAAAAATAAAGGACCTCCAATAAAAAACGCTAAAAAGAAAGCTCCCCCACTTATAAATAACCTCTTCAACCTTAAACTGATCTCGAATGACCTGCTCTCTGGAAAATTGATAAAAACGCGCTTGGGAAAAACTTCGTAACCGTCACAAATCTTTCTCTTAAGAAGCCAATGGAAAAATTCTCCCTCTTTCTTTTGAGCGAGGGATGAAAAAAAATATACCTCGATTTTTCGAATCTCGCACCCCACGCGCGCGCGTTACAACTCGCTCTATTTACGGCGTGAAAAAACGACTCGACGTAGCGAATCGAAAACGACGAATGCTCTGAGAATGCGCGTGGGGAGATAGAAAGATTGAAAAGAAAAGCGAAGCGAAGTAGAAAAGCTAGCGGGAGAATTGCTTCGCTGGAGCGTCTTGTCTGATAAGTGAGGTAACTTAAAAATCAATGCTTGAATCTGATAGAACTATAAATTAATTGGTAGAATTAGCGAGTAGGTTCAGTATAATTTTGGATATGTCCAAAGTTTTTGAATGAACAAGTAGAAAAGCCGTTTGAGAAAGTACAATTTTTGTACATTCGTATTAGCCTATCTCTTTGTAAGTTCGGAAATCACATAAATTTGGATAAATGCTTAATATTTAAAATCATAATCATTTAAAGTTTTGAGAAGAATGAAAAAAATTTTCACTTTTTGGTACGTCCCTAGTATATTGACTATACTATTTGCGCAAGTAAAAAGAATTGTTAACAAAGCTTAAAAATAAATTTTCACTTTTTCGAATTTAGAAAGTGTAAGTTATATAAATATTATAAAAATATTATTGCTCTTTGAATTAATAATTACGTTTATTTAATATGCAAATTGGTGACCAATCATTATAAATTAGGAAATAATTAATTAAAAGTATTTTTTTATTATTAGCGATTATTTATACATTTTATCGATTATTTTATCATTTTTAGTAATTTTTTGACTTTAAAATCGGCACTATATTTTATAGCTAATTCAAAATTAAAATAAAAACCCAATCTTGCCTACGCTTGTTTTTAGAGTTGTTTTTTTATTTTTTATTTTACTTCACCTGCTAGAAATCGTACCTTTAAATGTAGCACCGACTTTTAAAAGATTCTTATCGATTACTCATACTTTTTAGTGCTTTTCTGGAGGTCGGTTAATTTTTTTCAAATTTTTTTTTATTTCAGACTTTATGACTACATAGTTGTATTACCTGACTTTTATTTCTATTATAGATTATGTATGTGTGTGTTTATGTGTATGTGAGGACAAAAGTGTTTAAAAAGAGAAATAGAGAGTAGTAAATTACTAATTAAAATCAAAAAAGTTAGAATTTTTTAATTTTATAAAAAAATGAAGAAATATATTTTTATAACATTCATAGCCCCATTTTTCATATATCCAATTTTCCAGTTATTCGCATATTTATATGTACTAAATAAACTAAATATTACACATGATTAAATTAATTTTAACAACAGAAGTTTAAATTACTTTATAATATAATATTAAAAGTACTGATATGTTACTAATTTGTAGAAACAGCAAACTTTCATCTAATTATAATAATGAAGCTTGTTGTGGCTTAACTGAAACATGCTAATTCTATATTCAACTCAACCAGTATGAGAAATCGTTATTTCATAGCACGTAATCAAACCACGACAGCTGTGAGATCAAAACTCATTAAAAATGAATCTTTGGAAAAATCACGCTTTACGTTAAACCTCAATCATTGACATTAAATTAACTTAATATAACACCTTTCTCTTAATCGAGATTGTCGAATCCTCTACAGATCTTATTTTATTTGCAAGTTTCAAATGAAGAAAGAAAACTGAAAATTATAAATAAGAAAAAATGAATTTCCGCATCCTTTTCACATCCCATTAACACATTCAATTCCCTTTACACACCTGATTTCACATATTCATAACCACCTAACCCCTCACAATACCTTAACCCAAAACAAAGGCTCTCTCACTCTCACCCTCATGCGCAAATCCCATGCGAATGAGTTTCCGGCCCTAGCAAAGAGGATCTCCGCGATTTTCGAGTTTCCCCGTACACGCAAGAAATATAACAGAGTCGCGAGTTTCGGCCGTAACTCGACACCTCAGGCTTTTCATGTAGGCGCGCGCGCTCTCTCCAGCGCTTTATCTCGCCGGCGCCGCCGCGTAATTAACGAGCGAGTCGCGCGCCATAAATCGGACGCCCGGCAAAACTTCTCTCCTCCCGGGAGATAGAGAAATTTTCCGACACGATTTTACGAGACGCGAAGAGAGAAAGGGCCTTTTGGAATGATGCCTGCTTTCAACGGCGCGTCGGAATTAAGACGTTTCGAGAACGATCGTGATTTTTTTCTTGTCTTTTTTTTAGAGATGCTACGGTGGGAAAATTTGGTTTAGTGGAGAGGTGTGTGTGTGGCTAACGGGCGTTAGGTTGACTGATGCTTTTTTTACACGGGCATGGTGTGAGGTGTCGGCGTATTTGGTTCTGTTGGAAAAATTGGATACACCGATTTAATGAGCTTTCGACTTCTATACCAAAGACAAATAGTTCAGAGATTAAGAAAGTTGTGTTGTAACATGTAATTCGTTGTTCATAAAATAAAGAATCATAAAAAACTAGGGAAAGTTAATTTTCATTTTCAAGAATACTCTTGAAAAATTTCAGATTAATTTTTATAATTATTTATAAAGATGAAATAAACTGATTAGGCATTGTCAAGAAATTTTAAAGAGTTTCAGTTGTTGAACTTTATAGGTCTGTCACAGTTCGGTTGCAATAGTGTATCTAGAAAAATAGTTTTTAACGGAAAAATCAATAAAACTATAAAAATAACCATTTTTTTTCAAACGGTTGAACTCTGAAAAATATTTATAATTTTAAAAAATATGTTCGCAAGTAAGTGTTACACTTAGAGTAAGTTGTATACAAAGTTTCAGAAAAGTATCAGAATAGTTAATTACTTCGAGTTTATAACTTGAAATAAAAAAAATTACTCCTATGTAAGATATTTTCTGTTCAATTTATTCAAACTGTAATAATTTTGTGAATGGATAAATTAAAGAATAGTTAACTAAGTTAATCTAACTGCAATATTTTTTGGAATAGAATTTACAAGATTATTATAAAAATGACAATTAGGTTTACCATCTTTGTATAATAGATTTTGTTTAAATTCATGAATAGATCTTACAATTTATAAAAAATATACTTGAAATATTTTTTATAATTAGAAATATTGCATATAGTCTACGTAAATAAGTTTATTTTTGCAATCAATTTTATCAATTGCTTAAGAAAACTATTCTTTAGATTTGATTTAATCATGAAATTGGTTTTATTTGTAATTTTAAATATCTTTCACGAATAATTAATAATAATTTATTATTAAAAATTGTCTCGAATATTCTTATTGAGAATGCTATCAATAATTGCTTTTATTGTTTCAACAACTTTTCTAGACGTAACAAATAAAGTCTATCCGGCAGTATTTTTATTTTTTGCTATAGAAATTTAAAAAATCATTCATTCAAATAAACAGCCATAAAAATTAAATGTTATTCCGCAAATGACAACCAACTATTTTAGTAGATTCAGCGTATGAAAACAAGTAACGGTTTTACTAAAATCGAAAAACTACAAGCAATCTCTTCGTTTAACTGCACTTTACCAATAATTTCAAATACATAAAATAACCGTAGACACGTCAGTCTCTTATTTTTTCCAAAATGTAATTACCCATCGCGCCATAAATAGCCAATCTTACGGTCGTAAAATAGCTCTGCAACTATACGTAATACAACTACGCGTGAAAAAATTCAGTAGCAAAGCTCCAAGGATCTATTCGTCTCGGCGCGTGTCTCTGAAAATGTGGGACGCCGCAGCAGCAGCATGGCATACCTTCCATTTGCGCGCGATTTACCGTTTCGTGTGCGATGGGACCCACGTGCGGCACGGCACTTAAGTGTATAATGTATTATTGGACAATTTGCATTGCCTTGCAGCCGTGTGTATACTTTATACGGCGAGGCATTTTTATCAATAGGAGTGCGACTTTGGCTTTTTATGGCGATGGTGAATTAGGAACAATGGAGAAAAGCTATTGTTCATTAGTAGGCGGATTCTTCGAAGTATAAAATAGCTTTAAACAGTGGTTTTTTAATCATTCCATTGCTAGACACTGTTTATAAAACAATTTTTTTAAAGGGATTAAGATTCTCTTGATATTAGAAAAAGGATAAGGTTTTATTTATCAATTGATAAATTTATTTAATGTTTATTATGTATTAGATATTTTTTATTAAAATATATTCTTGATAAATATATTCATCGAAAATATTATTCTCATCAATAACAAAAATATCATTTGAACTTTAAATTTAAACATCCCAATATAATTTGCAAAATCTAATTACAAATAGTTAAAAAAGTAATTGTAATAATGATTTTCCACACTATAAGTCCATATTGTGTCAATATTGTAAGTAATGTTTTAGTAACATTGAGCCAATATTGTAACAATGTTGTAGCAATATTGTAACAATATTGTAGTTACATTGTTCCAATATTGTAACAATAATACACTAATATCGTAGCAAAATTGTAATAATATTGTGTTAATATTCCGTCAATATTATGTCACTAATGTAGCAACTTTGTCTGAATATCGTATTTATATTGTTTTAATATTGTAGCAATATCGTAGGAATATTGTGTTAATATTCTGCCAATATTGTGTCAGTATTGTAGTAATTTTGTGTCAATATCGTAGCTATATTGTTTTAATATTGTAGCAATATTGTAATAATATTGTAGCAATATCGTAACGATATTGTGTTAATATTCTAT